>CAJVQA010011342.1:0-10778 GCA_910591915.1 Cetraspora pellucida
TATCAAATAAAATTTTATTTAAATATTTTAAAATTTAAAAAAAGTAGATCATAAGCATATTTTTAATAATTTTCCAGACAAATTTGTCTGAAAAAGCTTACAGATTAAGAGATAAGTAATCTACAGAAAGAGTTGTTATATAATTTTGATATTTCTAATCAATATTAATAATTTTCATCTTTTACAAAATTATATATAATTATATTATAAAGATAGAAATGCTTATTATATTAGAACAATTAAAAAGAGAAAAGCACTATTACTTTACAAAATAATTAAACTTATATTTAATATAGTTAATTATATAAATAATAATAAATTAGATAATAGAGAAAGTAATTTAAGAGAAATAACTAAACATGAAAATATATTAAATTAAAATTTATATAATTCAAATACTATAGGATATAATAGAGTTTTTTTCTAAATTTAATAATTATTAGATTTTTATATAAAGAGAAAATAATAAATATAAAATTATATATTTTTAATTACAAAGAATAAAACTAGTAAATAGGCAAAACAACAAACAATTCAATTTAAACTAGAATATAATAAGAAGACTGGCAACAAAAATAGTTATTTTGTAATATATTAATTAAATAGTTTATTAAACTTAATATTTTTTTAATAATAAAAAATATTTAAATAATTTATTTATCAAATAAATAAAAATAAATAATGATTGCTTTATTTTATTTAAGTTCAATATACTAACAAAAAATAATAAACCTATTTTATTTTAATTAATTCTATAAATTCTAAAAACTGTTTTTGAATCAGTTCTAAATAGTTGTTAAAAAGTTTTTTTTCATTTTAACTTCAATCTAAAAACTAATAAGTTGAATATTTATTAAATAAATATTATAAATATAAACTATATAAGTACTAACCAAAAATAAAATAATAAATTTAATAAAAATTAAAACAAAAATAATATTTTTTAATAACTTTAAATAATCTGTTAAAGTCATAATAAATTTTTTAAAAAAATAAATTTTGTTCTCATATTAAGAAAATTCATTTGTTAGTCTTTTTAACAAGTAAGTTATATCTAAATAAAAATAATTTATTTAATAATACTAAGATTTTTTAATAAATAATTTATAAATTATATTTTCAAAAAAAGTAACAACTTCTTTAGTAATAATTTCAATTTGTTCAACTACAGGATTAAATGTAGACATTTTGTTATATTTTTTGTTAAAATAAATTTGTTGTTGATAAAGTAAATTGTAAAAATTTGTTTGTATAAAAAATATTTGCAGCATCTTATAAAAAAATAAAGATGTATAAATATCTGCTTAAGACTTATCATAAAAAGGAGACAAGTTATCATAAATTTTCTGTTGGTTATTAAAAATTCTGCCAAATGAAGTTTGAAATAAAGGCATGTTTGTAACAAAATAATAAATAAATAGATATAAATTTGTAAGTTAAATATAAATAATCAATAAGAATTTAAGTTAAAGTTTGGATAATAGAAAGGAAAAATAGATTTAAAAATATAAATTAGCATTCATTAATTCTAAATAAAGATAATCATAGTAGGCTAAGAAAATTTCAATAGAACAATTAAATTTAAAAATTATTTTTAAATATAGATTTATTAAAGAAGAGTTAATTTAGAAAAATATTTAAATAATAGTAAATTTTCTTCTATCATTATTAATACAAGTAAAAAATAAAAGAAATACAATATTATGATACATCTGCATGCAAATTTTGCTAAAAAAAAACTTAAATATATTGATTAAAGACCTTGTTATCAATGCATCAAATAAAACATTTCTTGTAAATCCTCAGATAAGAAAAAGAAAGAGAGACCTGAACTAAAATCAAAAATACAATATTTGAAAATTTGTAAAATTTTTAAATTAATAAGAACTATTTTATAATTTTGTTTAAATATTTATAATTTTTATTTATTGTTTATTATTTAATATATATAAAATTAAGTTTAAATAAAACTATTAATATTTAATTTACACAAATTCTTTGTTTGAAATTTCTAAAATTCTTGTATAAAGTTTAAGAATTTTCAATATTTTAGCCTTATCAAAATAGTAAATTATTATAAAAATGTTTGTAATTAGATCTTTTTATAAAAAAATATAAAAAATTAACCAAAAAACTAAATAGTTAATTAATTTACCTTTTTAGAAAATCCCAGTTTTTATTATTTTCTTCTGTTTAAACAGAAATATTAAAAAGATGTTGCTGAAGAGTTGAAAGCAAGTTCAATTATTGATGAAGTGCTAAATTTAGCACTTTAAAAAAAAAGCTAGCTTTTTAAGCATTATGTACAATACTTGTATAAAAAATTTAAAAATTATTAATTTGTGTAATGTAGTGTTATACTACAAAAATTATAGACTCTAAAACTCCCTATTCATAGGGTAAATGAAAGTCTTCTGCATAATATCGGATAAAATAGTAATTAAAAGAGGCATTGAATTTGGGTGAGTACTAAGTGTAAGTATATATTTATTGACTATATTGCAAGACCTTTTTTTTTTACATTACAAGTGCATTACTTATATACTTTTCTCTATACACTAATTACACTAATTATGCTATCTATGCTAATTACACTAATTATACTATTTATGCTAATTATACTAATTACACTAAATACACTATATTTGCTATATCTATTAATTACACTAATTATACTAAATCTACTAATTATGCTAATTACACTATATTTGCTAATTATACTCTGTATATGTATTATATCTAATAATTACTATATATTAGTATTTGATTATGTGATCTAATTTAAATAAAATATTAACAATCCTTTTTTTAAATCATAACAGTAGTCTTTCTTAATTGACAAGCCATAGTTGTAAATAAAAAAAATCTAATTTTAAAATTGTAATAAACTTTTTTATAAATAGAATGTTACTTTAAATAAATAAAATAATTATATTGTATAAATAACTTAAAAAATAAAAATGAATACTTTAGTTTTATTTTAATACATTTTTATAATAATGAGATAGTAAATAATTTAATACTATTTTTTATTTAATTATTTTACTAAATATTAATTGTTTATTAGTAAACAAGTTAATGAATATTTTAATAATTAATATGAAAAAAAAGAAAAAGAAGTTTGCCCTCATTATAATTATAAAAAAGAAGTACTTAAGCTTAATAATTATTATAATAAACAAGTTAAAGATATTACTTTTCATTTATTTAAAGATCAAAAAGAAAAAAAGACAAAAAGAAAGAGAAACTTTAGAAAAAAAAACAAAAAGACAGAAAGACTTTAGAAAAAAAAAGAAAATATAAAAGAAAAAATAAAGAAAAAAAATAGAATTTTTATTATAAACTTTTAACAAATATATTTTTTTTTATTATTTTAATGTTTTTTATTTTTTAAAAAAAAATTATATGGCATTGCACTTTCTGTTATTTGTAATATTTTAAATTATTATAAGCAATAAGTTTATTTTTTCTTAAAAAAAAATTTTAATAAATATATTTTAAAAAATAATAAAAAATATATTTATTTATTTATTAATAAACTGTTTATAGATAAAATACTTAAATATGTATTATTTTATTATTAGCATATAATTAAAACAAAAATATTCCAATTTAATATTTTAAAAAACAGGTGATTTTAATCTAAAAACTTAAATATGTAAACAAGACATAAGAGAAGTAATGCTTAACTTTGAAATTAAAAACAAATATTAAATAATAATTAATTAAATATTACAACAATAAAATTTATATATATAAAATTTTTTATTATATTATATATCAAATAGATATATTTTCTATTAAACTATTACTATATAAAACTCTTTTTGCTGATCATTAAAAATTGTAAAAATAAAAAAAAAAAAAGTAAAAAGTAAAAGAAATAACTATCCTAAAAGAAGGACTTAAAGTAACTAACAAAAACAAAAAGCCAATAGACACAAAAATATCTAATATAACAGAAACAGATACCTATTACAAAAAAACAAAAAACAATAACAAACTAGTCTTTTAAGAACCTGGTTTTGATACAGTAACCAAATGAACAACAAATATATAATTATATTTTAATATAGGCTTCTAACTTTAATTTAAACATATATATTATAAACAAACAAAATAGTAAAACAGATCTTAAATAAACAACAGTATCCAACAAAAGGAACATCATTACAACCCTCTTAAAACTTCTACACAATACCAAAATACTCAAAAAAGTAGGCAATATGGCATATCTTTGTTAAACAATAATACAACATTATATATAAACTCTAATACAATAACAATTATTATAAATAATAATAACAACACAAACACAACAGTAATAGGCAATCACAATATAACAAATATTCTAGAAAAAAAATTACAATATAATATAATACAAACAACTAATATAAATATGCAACAAGAAACTTACAATAAGGGCATAGAAAATACAAATAACAAATTAGATGCAAGTTATAACAACTATTAATCTAAATTAATAAACAACACAAATATAACAACAATACAAGTAGCTAACAACTAACAACAACTTACATATAGTCAAGCACTAAAACAACATATAAATATAAATAAGATAACAACTGATAAACAAGAGGCTTATAAAGTTACACAAAGCTATTAAAACATATAATACATAAACTAAACAACAACATCAAAGACCATTTTAATTATGACTTCTGGCCAATCAACAAAACTTTTATAGTACTAAATAATAATAAAGAAATTAAAGATTTTATTTTATATAAACTAAACACACAATCTACAAATCACCAGATACTTGCAACAATTCTCTTAAAATTTAAATATCATGATTCAGCATTTTTTTTATTTTTTACTAACAACAAACAAATTAAACTAACTTATCAAATAGAATTTAATGCCTTTTTTTCAAAATGCAATCAACAAATACAAAATACAACATAAAGTTATCTTAACAAACAAACAAACTAAAGATTAAATTCAGCTTAAACTTTGATAAAAATTAATTATTGAATATCTTACTAATCTAAACTTCAGAAGCCTAAAATCTGACCAAGCAACACAAGCTATAAAATACTGCAAAAACTATCAGAGCAACATCTATACAAGACAATTAACATATACAAGATGCAGTATATCAAGTATATAAAAAAAAGCAAGACCTACCAAATGTGCATTAGAACATAAATGCAAAAATAATGAAAATCTTATCATTTAAATTACTAATTAAGAAAAAATCACTAACAAGAGCAGTAGCAACTACTCTTCATATTCTATTTAATTTTAAAACTTTACCAGATGCCTACTTTATAATCTTATCTGAATTATTACAAAATGGGTTTAATCTAAAAAAAGCACTAAAACAATATTTTTTAATTATTGATACAAAACAACTAGCAAGTCTTAGCTTTCTTAGAAATAAGTTAGCAGACTATTATAATTTTATAAGAATACCTTCTAACTATTTTGCACTACTTCCAAAAAAGCATCACTATCTACAACCTATCATCAACTAAACAGTTATATTTTTTTTTAGTTTTTTTTTAGTTTCAAGAGCAAACTTGCCTGTGTGTTCTTTTATTAATAATAATATATGATTACATGTTTATATATAATGTATATTTATAAAAGTACAACTAGTCATATGTATAACTTTAGTCATTATCTAATTAAAGATTCTGTTTATAAGTTATCTACTAGATGCTATACCTGAAATCTACTTGTAAGTCTCTATTTAAACTTTCTAATTTTTAACACTTATTGCATATATCTGAAATACAGTACATTACTATTATTAAGACAGAACAGATTAGGACTATTTAATTACTATTTATATTTAAGTACTACTTTATTAGATATTACTAAGTATCTATAGTCCTTTTGAATTTACTCTCAACACAAACTTACTAAGTATAATACCAAGATTATTCTTTATATTTATCTAATTTTAGTAGATTCTGTATCTACTAAAACCAGTTTGGTGCCAAAAGTATTTAAATTTTAGAAAGTCCATTCTTTTTTTATAGTTTTCTTTTATATTTACTGTATTACCTGCTAGTGCACCTTCTCTTTATTTCTGGTATATTTACCATTTCTCTCATATTGAGCATCTACTCTTTATATTGAAAAACTTCTTTTTAGAAACTTCTTTATATACTGATCTTTTATTCATATAGACTTAGCTATAGAGTTTTATATACATTTATATGCTTCTATAGATTACAGAGTTTTTTTGCCTTTAGCTAGAATTGAACTGTTGATCTTGTCTATAGATAGAGGGGCACCTAGACTACTAGGCTACAGAACCTTATTCTAACTAAACAGTTATATATAATTACTATTTCTCTTTAATGCAGAAAACAACAAAATGACTGTACAACAAGTAGCAGACCTACTTTACAAACATTACAAGTTTTGAACTATACCCAATAACTATTTTAAACAAAAACCACTTTTTTAAAACAATCTAAAAATATCAAACTACCTTTTTATATACATACCCTATAACTGATAACAATCAAGCAAAAAAGTTCTTAACAGAGATCAAGAAAAAATATAAAGTCATGTTTTTAATTAGCTCAAACATTATAACAGTTAACCCAATTGACAAACCAAAACTGCTAAAAGATTACAACCAAATAACTTAATTCAATATTACAGTATCTATTTTCTTTTTTAGACAACTTGTAAACACAATAAAATTATTAAGACAAGAATACTACTTCTTAAAAATTCCAAGCAGCTGGATTAGTATAATACAAAAAACAACAACATACTAAAACATCATTAAAAAACCTAATCTACTACAGTTACTAGTACAACTTTAAGAAGCATTAAAAAAATACAGATAAAATATATATTAATATTCTAATAGAAAAACAACAAGACATAACATTAACTCTTGACATACTTTAAAACATTTCAATATACTCACTATTTTTAACTACTTACTAAAACTATGTTTAATTCCAGAACCTATATAGAACATTTTGCCTAACAACTATGACTTAAAAATACCAAATCAACAAAAATATAAACAATAGCATATAAACAGCAGATAATTTAAACATTATAACACACAATGTACAAGGTCTCAACAATGGACTAAAATTTCAACTATGGCTCAAATTTTGTTAAAAATTACAATATTATATTATTAGTATAACTAAAACCAAAATAGTTAAATTAGCATACTCAGAACTTACACTATCTAATCTATATTATAAAATTTATATAGCAAACTGCAATACTAATATAGCAATTAAACAAGAAACAAGTATGAGCATAGTAATCAATATTATACTCTCATTATAACTATACATATACAATATTATAACTTTATCTTGTACTGCTATTGCATTAGATTTTTACTTTTTTAACAACAAACATATTTGCATAATTTTAGTATATTTACTTTTTAACAACAAAAAGCTTAATGTAGATATACAAAATAAAGTAGCAACATGAATCCAAGAAGCAATAAATAAAAACTACAACACAATAGTATTAGAGAATTTTAATTACAATTTATTGAAACATTTTAATTAAAATTCATATATATTTAAAACAATAAAAAAACAAAAACTTGAAAATACAATAAAATATTTTGCAATAATAAAACCTATATGAATTAAACAAGATAAACATAGCCAAATAGACAATATTTGGATACCAACAACAATTCTTTATCAATGTAATAAAATTTAAAAATAGTGTCTACTAAATACTTAAAATCAACTAGCAAATCAATATAATTATTAAAATACATCATAGAAAAAGATATAAACATTGGATATATAAATACAAAAAAATAACAAAAGACACTTGGAAAGACTACTCTTAAGAAATTAACTGACAACTATCTATTATAAAAATTTTAGAAACAATTACAAATATACAAAAAATTAACAAAGCTTGTAATCAGCTTAGTATTGTAATTACAATAGCAGCAAAAAAGCATATATCTAGAACAAAAATAAACTCAAAAGCACATTATGTATTTTCAAAACAAGCTACAAAATTATATAGTGCTCTAACAAAAATTAACAAATTAATACAAAAATTAAAAAACAATAATATAACAAATTTAGAAAATTTAAACATATCTATAACAAAAATAAATAAACTGACAAAAACACAAATTCCAAAAATCAATCAATCTAACTTAACATAAATACAATATAATCAACTTTTACAACAACTTAAAGAATATCAAAAATTAATACATACTGCAAGACAAACAGAAAACAACACAGCACACAAAGAAAAAATCAATCAATATATAAATAACTAATACAACAACTTTTAAGCAAATACAACAAAATTGATTAACAGCATACTAAATTAATATACAAACTTTATGCATTTTAAAAATATTAAAACAGAAGATAGAATATACTTATCTACTAAAGAGATCAAAAAAAAATACAACAATATTATGAAACATAAACAAAATACAATAATCCTAATATCCTTTTATGAAAACAATGCCAAACAAAATATTAACTAATAATACATATACAAGCAACTTGGTACAACAGCCTATTACAGTCTATATTAACAGACAAACTTTAATTAGTTATAAAAGAGGCACTACTAAATAAAGCTTCTGGAACACAACAAATAAGCAATAAAATACTCAAACATTTAAAAGATAAAAGCTTATTACTTCTGTTAAATATACTAAACACATGCATAATTCTCTAAACAATACTAAAAACCTGAAAACAAAGTGCAGTATATCTCATATCTAAGAAACCAAAGTTCAATAAACAACTTAATCAAACAAAACCTATAACACTAATTAAACATATTAGAAAAATATTTACTAAAATTTTAACAAAAAAAATTAGCAATATTTGTATTTAATATCTAATACTAAACATTAACAATAGGCATAGAATGGGTCCAAGTTAATAACTCTACAACTATTCACTCTTTTCAGGCACAAGTTAAACTTTGGCCATGCTCCTTCAAAGCTAAAATTCTTGCTATTCTTTCAGCAATTATTACTGCTTCCAGAAACTGTTCTGTTCATATCTTTACAGACTTACAATCTGTTATTTCCAAATATCACAGTATCTGCTCATCAGCCTCTAAACTTTCTCATACTCATATCTCATACTTCTCTATTTGGCAAACTCTTATCAACTTTATTAATTCATACAATATTCAGCTTACTTTCCACAAAGTCACTATACACCAAGATGATCTATTTAACAATCTTACTAACCAACTTGCTCGTAGTCACTAAATACTACCTTTTTTAACATTCTCAACTAACAACTCTTATAACTCTGCCTATACCTCATTTTATGCCCAATTTCATATTAAATTCCTATTTGCTGCTCTATTCGTATTATTTGTCAAGCTCATATTATAACACTTTGGACATTCTAACATTGTTTTCAACAATGGTCTACTATTGCATCTAATATTAACTGGGAAGCCACTTGGCTTTATATTAATAACAATCAAAAAGTTTTTAACTTTGCTTACAGTTTTCATTCCTCTACTTTAAAAACCTTTCATGTTAAAATTCTCTTGGATGAACTACCTGTTTCTCATATTCTTCACAAATGTAACCCTTCTTACTCTCCTTTCTGCCACCAATGCAATCAAACTAGTTTTTCACTACACTGGATTCTTTGTCCTTCCACCCACACAATTTATCATTTAATCTTTAATTCTCTTAATTGCATCTTAAATGCTACTGCTCTCAACATGTCTGCTAATTCTGTTTCTAATCTACATTAAGAAATTCTTATACTTAACAGTTTTAAATTATACAACTTTTCTCATATACCATTTCTTATTTCTACCTTATCTGGCTTACTTCCTATTGACCTTATTTCTACTATTCATAATACTTCCATTCCTCTATATAACTTTAGCATTGCACAGATGCCTGTATACACCAATGTAACATAGATGGTTTTCCAAATTTTCACCATCAGTGGGTTTTGAACTCCCAACCTACCACTTGAAGGTTGACAACTTATTTACTTCACTAAGTCACTACATTCTTACTGCACTTAGACTTAATTACAGGACTTCAAGTTTAATTACAGACTTTTTATAGATTACAGAGGCTAAAATCTTCCAATTTTGTCTTTAGCCAAACTTGAACTATTGACCTTAACTATAGGGGTATAAGAGCTTAGCAATTAAGCTATGAGATCCACACCTTATATAAAACATTTATTTATATTAAATATATTATTAATTAATAGTAATTTTATTAATAAAATTATTTTAGTAAAAATATTTTAATTTATTACTAAAATAATGAATCTAATGTAGACATAAAATAAAAATTCTAGTATTTTTAAAGATATAAAGTTATATTAAATCAGACTTATAGTTTTTATATATTGTTAGACCTGAAACATATAATCTACAAGTAGTTAATTTTGTTATGAATCTTTATTATTCAATTTCTTTTAGAATATGAAGTTTTCTTAATATACTTGAAATAACTATGCTTATAATGATAATATTGATTATATTGCTTATATTAATTATAATAATTATAATCAATTTAAGTATTATAATCATTATAATAATTATAATAATTATTAGCATTCTAAAAATAAATAGTAAATTAGTTATAAATAATATATAGTTTCACTCAAGTAATAAAGTAGATTCTTTTATCTTGTAATAATAAATTAAATAAAAGATTTATTTTTTTTTTTTTTAAATATTAATGGTGAAGCCATGCCTTTAACTTTATTGAAATTCAATTGAAGTTTTTACAAAGAAAAGCTTGCTTTTAAATTACATATAAAGAA
>CAJVQA010011343.1:0-10778 GCA_910591915.1 Cetraspora pellucida
AAGATTTCATCTAGTGTTCTGCTGTCTATATATCTTCTATTTCTATCACCAAAACCTCTTATATGTTGTATTAATTCAGTATTACCTGAAAGGTCTAGTCTGCACTGTACTTCTGTTTCTATTTTAGTTTGTTATTTTTTTATTTACTTATCAGTATATATAGAAACTTTTATCTATTTTTTTCTAATTAGGATACTATCATCATTTGTATAATATGCTGTGTTTGTTGTTGTTTTGTTATCAGCTGACCACATGTTTTGACTGTTTGTTTTTAGGATCTAGGATGGTTTTCCATTTTTCTGAAAATAATGACAAAATTTTGCAAACTTTTCAAGTCAGATTAAAACTAATTAAGAACTTTATTAAAGAATGCTGTGTCTATATTGATGTATTGATAGAAAGCTTGTATTTTTATGCTAAACCTTTCTTTAATAGCTTTATATAGGTTTATCCAATCTGTTTTGTTCTACTTCTATATGCTACTTTTCTTTTTAAAGTTTCTAAAGATTGGTTTCCTTACTGTTGCTTGTTGCTACTTTAGTTTATTTCTTGTTTCTAAGTTGGTTAGCTGTATTTCTATGTTTTTTATCTTTTTTTTTAGTGCTCTATGTATTGCTTGGTTGTGCATTTTAATGTTATTTTATGTTTTTGCTTCCTGTGAATTTTGGTCAAGGGATCTATAGAGGAGAGTTGTTTTTAATATATTTTAAATAAAGTTATATTTTATTAATCAATTATATTGTATATTAGTTTTGTAAAATATCTATTTAAATATTGTATTTGTATTCTTTGTTGTCTAAACTCATTGTAATAACAATGATGTTTGTGAATATTTCTCTTAATAATTATAATGAAATAATTATCAAATTTTATCTATTTTTGATAGATATATCTGAACTATCAGAGCCATTTATAATAAACTACTTTTCTAATTCTAAAAAAAATAAATTATCAAATTCTTTCATATTTTTTTATATAAATATCAATAAACTTATAAAGAATAAAAAAAATAAACCAAATATATGTATACTCTTTACAATTTCTAGTATTTTATAAAAACAACTTGATAAAGAAGTAAAAGAAAAATATATACAGATTTCTTTAAATATTAAAAAAAATTATTTATAAAATAAAATGTCAAATATTTAAAATAAGAATTTTTAATATATGAAGAAACTTTATAGCAACCAAAAATACAACTTTTGTAAAATCAATATCATGATTTTTTATTTTTATTTCTTTTTTTTTAAAAAAAAGATCTATTCTTTATCTCTTTTATAATTGGTTAATTATATATATATGAAGAAACTAAACTAAAAAAATAAAAATAAAAGTTTATTCTCAACTTATTTTTTTGCTATAATGGTTAGTAAACTTCTAGTCTTTGATAAACTAATAAAAAGAAGATTGTCTATGCATAATATAGTGTTGTATCTTTTTATTTAGTAAGAAATATGTAATTAGTATAGTGTTGACTAGTGTAGATAGTTGTAGTAATGATATAACTGTAAAAGCAGATTTATATTATATCATTTTAGAAGTAAGCCTAATTATTTTCTATACTACAAAAATGATATTATAATAAATAAGAGAAGCATATTTATGCTTGTGTTTGTTGTTTTTAAAAGATGTCAGAGTATTATTAGTTATTAATCCTAGTAATATTTGTTTATTAATATAGTTGTAAATAAAGGCTTAAATAAAATTTCTTTGTGTTATAGCAGCATATTTTTAACTTGTTTAAGGTTTTGAGTAGTATATATTTTATTAGTATTGTAAGATCTAAATAGTTTTAGAAGCATGCTAAAGAATATTTAATAGTTTTGAAGTATTATAATACCTTGTATAGAAGTGATTTAGATATTTTGTAACATTTCTTCAATAAAGAAGAAGATAAGTAGATAGCTTTTTAGATATCAATTTGATTTTAAAGTTTTTTAGTACTAAATAAACTAAATCAGTTATTAATATTAAAAGTTTTTTTAAATATAATATATATTATAAAATTAGTAATTAATTAATATTATTTTAAAAAATATGTTAGGTTAAAATTTGTTGTTAATTGAATTATGCTAGATGGTTTTTAATTTAATGTACTTGCTTTAGTATAGTTTTAACTAGATAGATGCAAGGATTTTTAAAGAATTTTGAAACAAAATAATTATATAGAAACTTTTGAGCTATAGAGTTTAGCTAAAAGATAATTTTAAAGTTTTTTAAATTTGGAGATTTTTGTCAAAAATATTGTGAATACATAATTATATATCAAAGCATTTAATATTAAAAGAAGAAAAGTGTATTATTGTTTGTCTAATATTAAATAGTTATATAATTGGATAGAATATGTAAAATTAATAAGATTAATGAAGAAATCGTTAGTATATATTTTTTATCAATATATGAATAAAGATACTTTGTAATTTCAAAAAAAGGTATAAATAATTTGAATAAAATAAAATCTTTAAAGAAGAGTTTACTTAAACTTGACAAAGATAAAATCAGTAATGCTTTAAACTCTTATGATAGTTTTGATAATAATGTTTTTATTAAATTAAAAAAATTAGAATTTACTAAAAAATAATAATAAAGAATTAAATAAAATTTTTATTTTTTACTATATTATAAGAAGTTAAAAAAGAAACTAATTTTGATGCAAAAAATTATTTTTATAAAATCAAGTATTTTAAAATTGATAAAAAAATCTTTGAGTCTAACAAGATAATCATTTATATGTATTTTATTGTTTTTGATAGTCATGATTTCATTTTATATTTAAAGAAAAAGAAAAAATAATTTTTTGTTTAGTATAAATTTTTCTGAAATTATGAAACAGATTGATAAAGACAAAAACAAACCAAAAAAATGAAGCATTTTTTATTTTAATGATTTCTAATATTTTTAAATAAGTGTAAAAATACTATAAACTACTTTAACAAAAAATAATTCTTTTTAGTAAATTGAATACAGAATTATCAGAAAGTGTTAAAAGAATTGTGGAATTTTTTTTCACATATCAGATTAGAAGTATCCAATATTTTAATATTACTAAAATTATATTATAAAAGAAAACATCTGAACCAAGAATATCTATTAATTAGAAATTTGTATTATTAATAGTTTAATGCAGATGATAATAACAAAGTGATTTAACAAACCTGATTATTGTTAGCATATAATTTAATTAATTAACTTTTATATATATTGGCAATATACTAATATACATTTTTAAAAAAAACTAATAATATATAAACATTTTTAATAATACATTTAATGTTTTACAATTCTATTTAATTGTATATTAAAGCAATCTGATCTAAATTATTTAGATATCTTGTTTATTCTTAAGCTAAAAATATATATATAAAGAAGGTATTGTTAAGAACAAAATGGGTATCAGAGTTACTTTAACCCAGTGCTGCCCTGACCCATGTCCTCTTACAGTAAGAACACCCCTAAAACAAGCAAATAATTGTGTATTGATTGCATCTCAAGAAACTTGAAAGCCAAGTTGCCTAACTAAAACAATGCTATAATGATGCAGAATCAGGTATTACAGCCATTTGTTAGGATAGATCTGCCAGATTGGGCTAATTGTTTGTACTGTATGAGAACATTCAAGGTCCTAATTGTAATAATGTATCTGAAACTGTTGAGTTCAGTAGGCAAATGTTTGATCTTGGGCCCTTGTGCAATCTTTTTTTGTGAAGTGCCATTCTTGTATATAAGAACATCTTTTTTTGAGTTAGAAAAAAAGAAGAAAGCAATTAGAATAGTCATTATTAGTAATAAAAACTGTTTTAGCAATAAACTAAGACCTTGCACTTATGCCTTAGTCTTGCCAAATTGTTTTGCCTCTTCTGTGGTGCAACATTTTATGATGTTTGGTATTTGCGAGCAACAATCTATTACACTTTCTTTGACTCTATATTCTATGAACCCAAAAACCCTCTAATACTATAAAATATAAACTATATTTAGAAAAGGATCAAAAAGCATATTAAGAACTTTATAATATTTATGAAAAGTTAGTACATTATAAATATTCTAGATGAGTAGTAGTTGAAAATAATTATAAAAGTAAATTAGATGAGTTTTTTACTAATGCATTACTAAAAGCAGTACAAAATCATATAACTTTAAATAGATTATTTTATTATGCAAAAGTTATTATTTGAATCTTGTATATAAAACTTCTGAATTACTAAATATTAAAGTTAATATATTTATTTAGAAGTTTTATTTTAATTATTTTATTTTATAAACTTCATATTTTATTATCTAAGTATTTTATAACAAATATTAAATAAAAAAAGAGTATCAAATTTTATTAAAATAAAATATACTTTGCTATATCAATAATAGTTGTTCTATTAAGCATAGTATATAATTGAAGCTTTCTTTATGATGTACAATTCTATTTTAGAATCATTATAATTTGTTTCTTTTAGACTATATTTCAAGTTATAAAAATATAATTTAATACTAAAAATAAGATTGTTATTCAGTTCTAACTTGTTTTGGATCATTCAGCTACTAAGACTATATTTATTTGATTGAATATCTATTTCTTTATTTTTAAATATTATTTTACATATTATTTTTTTGAGTATATATTATATATTATAAATTTTACTAGAATTTTGCAATCTACTATAACTCCAAGTTTTATTAACAAATTTAATATCTCTTGTTTGCAAAATCTTATTATTAATATAAACATTAAATACATTTTTAAGTGTAATAAAAAGTATATTTTATTTTTTATCTTTATATTCCAAACTATAAAACAATTTTCATAAAATATCTTGTCTTATATTGTTTTTTTTAGTATTTTATAATTTATCAATATCATTTAGTTTTATAATACAGATTTAGAATCATCTATTCTAGGTATGTAACTCTTGATTAAAACTAAACTACTATTCTGTATTGGCATCATTTTTAAAATAGATAAAGATTTAGAAATAATAAGCTTTAATATAATCAATATTATTCTATAAAACAATAAAACTAAATAAAACTCAATATAAATTCTAAACTATATATTTTAAAATAGTTTTTGGTGAACTAATTTTAAGAATTATAGTTATTATTATTCTTAAAATAATGAATATAAATAGTTTACATATGAAATATGTATAATATAATATTTTGTATATGATATAAGATAGAAATAAAAGTATAATAATAATACTAATATAGTAATCTGTATTATATTTAATACTAAATAAATTTATCTTTGATTCTGAATATGGTACCAAAACTTGTATATTATAGATAATAAATCTTTTATAAGAGATACTGATCATTTTAATAATCTTATCATCTAAGAAACTAATAATTTCTTATTTTTTTTATAAGTAACAATAAGAATATGATAAGAAACATTGCTAGTACAATTAATAATATCTTGTAAATACCAGCTTGCATCTTTATTTAATTTTTTTAAACCTATTTTTAAATAAAAAAAGAAATAAATGTTTTAAAGTTTATGAAAATAATTTTTGTACCAGTTTAATACCAAAATAAGAAATTCAAATGTTATAAAATAAATAAAATGTAAATACAAGATTTTACTTTTTTTTGTCAAATTCAACATAAACCAAAGTAAAAACAAAAAATTTAAGACAATAAAACAAAGAGTGATAAAACTTGTAAATTATATAAAAATAAATAAATTAAATAATCAAGTTACAGTTTTGGATAACAAAAAAGTATTTAATAAATTAAATGTCTTGCTTGGTAAAATAAGAAAAAGACTATGAAAAAGATTTTATATTATTTAATAAAAATATCTGAAACCTACTCAAGCTAGATATTTATATAAAAGATATTTTGTTTATGATTTGTGGTTTTTTTTTAATAATTGATAGTGTTGTAATAGATTTATTGAATAATTCACTTATAGAAAATTTTGAATTATTTGTAAGTTCTAATAAACAGATTAAAAAATTACTTAAATCCTATAAAGAACAAAATCAATAAGAACAAATACATAATAAATCTGTAATAATATAGCCAAAGTATTTTTTCTGACAAGTATTATCTTTTCCAAAAATGTTTTAATGATTTTAGTAAATTCAAGAAAGTCTTTGATTATTGCAGAAAAGTTTAAGATCCTAAAATATCTCTTAGTAAAAGACTTCTTGCTAATGCATTTATTAAGTATATTGTATTCTTTCTATTCTTTGTCTAAATAATCTATTATTAATTTAGTAAAAATATTTTAGAAAGGGTTTCTAATAACTACTAGATCTGCATTGAAGAAGCTATACATATCTGTGGCCATTCTTACATCTTCTAACTTTTTGGTAATGTTACTAAATTCTGAACAAAAAAAATCTGCAGTGATTTGATCTTTTTTGTGAAAAATATGTGGATCTTATAAATCTTAAAATATGAAGATAATAATATTAATAAATTTACCTTAAAAATAGTTTATGAATATATAAACTATCTTAAAGAAATAATATTGAATTTTACAGAATTCAGTAATGAAAAACTAAAAAGAACTTATTCAAATATATAAACTACATTACAACATATATAAAAGCAAACTTCTTTGAATAAAAAGTTATCAAATATAGTAGCTTTTATGAACTCAAATACAAAATAAAAATGGAAAGAACTAAGCTAATTGCCATTACACTTAACATACAGAGCAAACTATAACATTCTTTACAGCTATGAGAGCCAAGTATATAATAAGCAAATCTACAGAAGAATCTTCTACTTTCTTGAATTCTATTTCATTATTAAACATCAAAGAAGCACTATAAAAATTAGTTCACAATATTTTATATAATTCAGACTCATTTTATAACTTATAGCTAGCATGTTTAAACTTACCTTTACTTCTATATCTACAAACATTCAACTTTTTTTAAATACATTAATTATTATAATTATATACAATATAATAATTTCACTATGCACTCAAAATATTAATCAAACTTGATTACAGTAAATGCTATATATACTTATTATGCAATTTTCATTTTTATCTAACTACTTCTTTTCACAATTATCAGGCTATAATTATTATTTATCTATACTAATTCCTTTTAAATACTTTTTAACAAACAACAATACACTAAATACCAATTTGATTATTATAAATAATAAACTTTATTACATTTATCACCAACTAGTAGAAACTATTTTAAAAGACTACAATAATACTTTTATAGCATAACAACACTTTAGCTATATTTAACTTAATACTTGATATAACAAATTTCTATTATATAATTATCTTCTAATACTTGCTTGTTCACAAACTATTATTTCTTTTTTATAACACATCCAAAGCTTTAACTACTTATCTGATAACTTATATAGCTATATATTAACTATTTTTATTAAAATGATTATAACAAAACTTATGTTTATCTTCTATTAGAACCCAAACTTGTATCTAATTATTTTATCTTATCTGTTCAAGTTATCTGGTATTATTTAAACATTCAACTAAAATCAAACACATTAATATCAGTTTTTTATATACCAGCACTTTTAAATTATTAGTTCTTTCTTACTTCTCATTTATTTCAAATATCATTATTCTTAGATCATTATAGTTTATTTTTATTTACTTCTAATAATTCAATACAAACAAATTTCAAACTACTTAATTTACTAATTTGTATACATAATGTATAAAGTTATAATTAAAATTTAAAACAACAAATTTGAAAAAACTTTTGTCTTTCCAACAATCTCAAAATCATTAGAATTATAAAAACTAAAATTGCTACAAATAACCCTATATCTAAATTTTAAAAATCTAAAAACTTTACTTATTTCTGGTTCTGTACTGATAATTCCAAAGCTAATACTGCTATTATAATTCATAAATCTATTAAATGCCATATTCACAAAATTCTACTTTTTACAGGATATGCTATTGCAGTAGATCTTTATTTTAAGCATAACTTCAAGTTTAGAATTATTTTAATCTATTTACTATATAACAATTTCCAACTTAAACTATCAGTACAAAATACTATTATATAATAGATTTAATAAACTATTAGTCTAAACATACAATCTATTATCTTGGATAACTTTAATGCATCTGATTATCTTATCCAATTCTCTTAAATTAAATATAAATTACTTTATTTTCTTTAATATAATAACTTATACAATTTAGTTAGTCATATACAATTTTTTATGCCTATATAGCAAAGCAGCAAATATAGTAGTAGCATTAACTATATCTGGGTTCTTTTATTGTTAAAAATCCTAATACTAGTATTTAAAGTAACTACAAAATTCTTATTTCTAACTAGTTTATTTCTTATATATACTTAGGCAAACCTTACTATTTAACCAAAACCTAACAAAAAACATTCTTATACAAAAACATAAATAACAAACAATAGCAACTTTTTTCAAACTATGTAATTTTAAACTTAACTATTAATCAAACACTACACACTATACAAACCTTAGAATTCTTAAATTTATATTGTACAAAATACAAAATAGTATCATTACTGCAGCTTTATAACATATTTCTAACAAAAAATTTACTGTCAGAAATTTTTAACATATTTTCTCCACAAAAGCCTCAAAACTACATTATTATTTTAAAAAACTTGGCAATATTATTTGACAAACCAAATATGCACTTCAATACTTAACATCTATTCTATTTTATTATACTAACTCATTATTCATATTAATATATTAAAATTTTACCACTATCAGCAAAGCATAATCTAGTATCAGACTGGTTAGCCTTAGCCAAAAATGAATAGAAAATATTATATTATACTTGCAATATAGAAAATATTAAGAAAATTAAACAACAAATTTATCATCATATTATTAAAAGATGTAATAAACTACAATTAAACCCTACTTCTATGATTAATAGTATTCTTAATCAGTATAAAAATCTGTCAAATTTGATAACATTAGAACAAACAATAATTTTATTACTAATGTATCTAATATCAAATTTTATATCCAATAACACTTTGATCAATAGACATTATATCAATATATTAATCAACAAATATATAAATCTAATTGGCAAAATAACTATAATTCTAAATTAGACATTAACTATAAATAATATGACAATATTCTTTTCAAATTTACTACTAATAAAGTAAATTTAATACTAACTTAGCTTTTAAATAATAAAGCTTATAGCCCTTTAGGCATTAATTATGAAATGCTCAAACATACAAGCTTATCATTTCTTCAAACAATTACTACTCTATTTAATAGATGTATTTTGATGGACCACATACCTAAACAATGAAAAAAGAATAAAATCCTTTTAATTATCAAAAAAACAAATTTTGATAATAGTCTTACTAATACCAAACTTATTAGTTTTATTAAGTATACTAAAAAACTATATACTAAACTGCTCACAAATTATTTAAACTATATCTTTACAAAATTTACTTTACAATTATATTATCCTTTTAGACAATAATACTGTCATTCCTATTTATATACTTAACAATATAATTGAAAATGCATACTGCAATTCTAAAGAAATTTAACTTATATCTTAAAACATAAGCAAAGCTTATAATTTAGTTAACTTAAACTTATTTAAAAAAGCTTTTAACTATATTAATATGCTATTCAAACTGATTAATATATTTATTAATCTACTTACAGACTATTAAAACAGAATAATTACAAACATTGTTCTTACTGATTTTTATTTAATTAAAAATAAGATAGACTAAAATAAAACTATTACTCTTCTCTTTTGGTGAATATATTATGATCTACTTATTTACAAAGTTGTATTATAGCATAAAGGTTATATACTATTTACAATATGGCTAACTAGTCTCTCTTTACTTAAAACCCAAAGTCTTAATATATTTATCTCTGTTTTAGCCTATATAGTGTTACAGACAAAATGGGTATCAGAGTTGCTCTAACCCAGTGCCACCCTGACCCATGCCCTCTTACAGTAAGAATGCTCCTGAAACAAGCAAACGATTATGCATCGATTATACCTCGAAAAACTTGGAAGCCAAGTCACTCATCTGAAACAATGCTGTAATGATGCAGAATCAGGTACTATAGCCATTTGTTGGGGGAGATCTGCAAGATTGGGCTAGTTGTTTGTGTCACATGAGGCCATTTAAGGTCCTGATCGTAATGATGAATCTGAAACCATTGAGTTCAGTGGGAAAATGTTGGATCTTGGGCCTCTGTGCCATCTCTTTTTGTGAAGTGCTATTCTTGTATATAAGTGCCTTTTTTGAGAGAGAATTAGAAAAAAAACAATCATATTAATAATAAAAAAACTGTCATTAGCAATAAACCAAGACCTTGCACTTATTCCTTAGCCTTGCCAAATCATTCTGCCTCTTCCGTGATGCAATGTTTCATAACATTTGGTATTTTCAAGTGACAATCTGTTGCATTTTCCTTGCCCCTATTATAAAACCAAAAAGAAAACATTAACCCACCACCTTCAACAATAGATAATTCATTTTAGATATCTTAATCCAAATTAGAACTTGAACAGATACTTCAAACTGAGACATCTTTCTATCAATAGCCAACATTTAAATTAATTTTTTCAAATCTATCTTTATATTTAATTAACTTCAAACTACAATGGACCAATTCTGTAACTCTCTTCATAGATCACTTGTACCAAAATTCTGCTAAAAACATTTAATTATTTCTTAAAATTTTCTTAAATAAACCTTGTCTACACACTATACAAACCTTAGAATTCTTAAATTTATATTGTACAAAATACAAAATAGTATCATTACTGCAGC
>CAJVQA010011344.1:0-10777 GCA_910591915.1 Cetraspora pellucida
TCCTAACCCAATCGTTAGTAACAGTTGCCATAATACGAATATTACATAGGTGATTATCCAAATTTTCACCATCGATGAGATTTGAACACCCAACCTATCACTTGGAAGGTTGACAACCTGACCACTTCACTAGGTCGCCACACCCTTCAAGATAAGCTATTATAATATTATATATAAAAAAATATAAGATATGAATATTTAACACATAATGGTAAAAAATATTGATTACATACAAATGAAAATAATTAGATTAGCTAAAATTATTTACAGCAGCTGAAAGTATTTTTGGCATTTAGGTATTTGAAAAAGTATGCCAAAAATATAAAAAATATTGGCATGTCATAATGCTATAGATCACTCTCATTTAGGCATACATATATATATTGTCTATTACTAGCTGAAATTATTTTAGCTTCTGAAATTATTTTTGGCAGCTGTAATTATTTTTGGCAGCTATAATTGTTTTAGACAGCTGTAATTGTTTTAAATAGCTGTAATTATTTTTGGCAGCTATAATTATTTATGGCTGCTAAAAATAATTTTGGCATTTAGGCATTTCGAAGCACTATGCCAAAAATATAAAATATGCCATAATGCTGTAAATCAGCCTGAATTTAGGCACCTATGTATAGTTGTTCTAAATATGCTTTTTCAGATTCTGCATCCTATTACTTTACCTATTTTTCTTACTAGGTACTTGATTTTATATTCTGTCATCTTCTTCAGTAGATCCTAAACTATTAATGTTACTGTATTTTCTTTATTCTCTTTGTCTGCATCTCTTTTTTTTTGGTTAAATGAATTGTCTTCTGTCTTCTTAGCTTCTTTTTTATTTTTATTTTCTTCTGTCAGTTTATCTTTTTGTTTTAACTTCTCACTCTTCTTAATCTTTACTTTTTTTAGTTCATTTATATCTAAAATCATTCTAAACCAGTTATTGTGTTTTTTTTAGATTTTGCTGATTGCTTCTTCTCTGCTATATTTGCAGTCAAATGTGACAATAATCCAAGTATTACCTTTCTTAAACAGTTCTTTGATTCTTTTAATATATTTGTTAGATACTAGAAATCTTTTAATGAATTTTGTTCTTTTTTTTTGTAAACTGTCTGATATGTTGTATATTAGTATTTTTGTTGCATACATTCTTTCATTGCTACAATCTCTGTTCAAAAGTGACTGAATGCTTTGTTCTAGTAATTCTTCTATAGTATTATTTCTGTTTTTTTATTATTTAGTTTCATGAATTTTATTTTTTTCATTTCTTTTAATTTCTTCTTGATTTCTAATTACTATAATGATGTTTTTATAGTCCTCTTGCATTATATCTGTCTTTAATGCTCTTATTTCTTCTTCTATGTAATTGTTTGTTTTTGTCTCTTCAATTATCATGCTTGTTGTTTCTGTATCTATAGCTTCTTTGCTTTTCCTTCTTTTTTGTTTTTGTTTTCTTTTAAACTTGTATTTTGTTATAGCTCTTTTTCATTCATTACTATATCTACTGCTTCTGTCTTTTGTCTTATTTTCTCTATATACATTTCTAGTATATTGATTTTCTCTTTTGGTATTGTTTGAACTTTTTTGCTTCTCATACTTTGCATTGCTAGTAGATGTTGGCTTATGTGATTTATCTCTTCTGTCTATTTTTCTACACTTGTTGAATCTTTTATATCTACTTTAATTATTGTTTTGTATATTTTTCTTAGCATTACTGTTTTTACTATTACTATATCTATTACATTAAAATATTTGTCTCTATTTGCTAGTTCTTGTTCTAATTCTTTGCTGCCTATAAGCTTTAGTTCTGCCTCTGCTCTTTTACTTATCAATTTTAGCATTATTGACTCTTCTGTCTTTGTTTGTATTATTTTTGACTATATTCTTTATTGTTTACAATTATATGCATTCTGTAATACTTATGTGTTTATTCTGTCTATATTTGTACATGTCTGTTTGTTTGTCTTTTCACATACTTATATGTTTTAAACAGATTTGTGATTCCAGATCTAAGCTATTTCTTCAAATTTTTTATTTTTTGAGGCTCATTTAGTAAGTTTGCCTTTTCTTTATTTGCTTATTGGCTTGTTTTTTTCTATTGTCCTACTTGTTAAATCTATTTTAGAAGCTCTTTCTTTTTTGTTAAGTCTTTAAACACAATTTTGATAATAGTTTTTCTGTTAGTCTTGATTTTTGTTTTTGCAGGTTTTGTGTTTTGGTAATTAGCAGAAAGAGTTATTAGTACAAGTTATATGATTATCTTATTATTATGTATTTATTTATCTATTATTTATATATATTTATTCTATTATTATCCCTTTTACTATAAAATTTGGAATTCAAAATTCCTGAGAAAATTGATTCTAACTGTAACAGAAGCTAGATTTTTTCTGACTTTTATTCTTGAAGTTAACACTATTAATGATTAGTTTGATATTAGCAACTTTTGTTCTTTTTTTCAGTTTTTTAACTCTATTTCGAGTAAAAGGTTTATGCAATTTATTTTCATTTATTTTTATCAAGTAATACTAATTATAGCTACCTATTCTCTTTATTCTATAGAGTCTATTTCATTGATAATCAAATTTTTGTAACAAGTTGTTAAGAGTAAAATCATATATGAGTACTAAATCCTCTATATGAATGGATTTTTTATTCTTAACACTATGCTTATTATTAAATTTCTTTTATTTTAGTTTTATTATATTCTTCTTTTTCTAAACTTTCTTTAATTCATAAATTAGACCTTTTATCTGTTTTATTCAGAATTCAAGTAATTACTTTGTTGTTCATTTTTACCTCACCATTATTATCTAATAGTTCTTCAACATTAATTCTATAGCTATTACAGCAACATGACCATAAATCAGTTAAAAAAACAAATAACCCAAATTATTAACAGTAATGTTTATAATCTAGATTACTTTATACAAGTATTTATATTATCTATTTTGCCTCTTAACATATAGCTTTCTCAGGATTTTAGTTAATTTCTAACTGTTCTTTCTGCTTTTTCATTTACTTTATAATAATAACTGCTAGAAAAATTATAGCTAGTCTGTAAATATAAGATAAGTTCATCTATTATGCCATTCTTAAATTTAGTTTCTTGATCTAAGACTAACTCTGCAAAGTATTCATGCTGCAATATAACTTATTCCTATAGAAATTAGGCTATATTTTGTAAAGTTTTTCTTTTTAGGATCTATTTTTTTACAAAATCTGTTAAATCTTATATAGCAACAACTATGTATTTATGCCTAGTGGTTGTTCATAACAATAGTCCTATACAATCAATATATATTTTATTATAAATCCAACTTGTTGCCATTATGTATATTGGTTCAAGTGGCATTTTTGGTGCACATTTTTGACATATTTTACAAGACAAAATGTAGCTCTTAACATCTTCATATAATACTTTTATCAGCTATATATAATTTATTAGGATTTTTGAGTTACTAAGTTTATCTTATAATGTTTGCTTTCTTTTGTTAACCTCTTGTAATTTGTCTTAATGACTTGCACTTTTTTCGCATGCCTGAGTATTATTCTTCATGAAGGTTATCTTCTTTCTGCTTTTTTATATAGTTAATTACCAATTAGACAATATTTACATATTTTTCATTGAAGCTGTTTTAAGTTCATATCATTAACACCAAGAAGCCAGAAAAAGATTTTTAAATAGTTATGAACTACTTTTAGATCTATTAATTTGTCATTTGCTGTACTTATATATATTATTATTAAATTCAAAAACTTCTTATTTCTATTTGTTTTTTGCTCAGAAGAGTCTGACAATCTGAACATCTTATCAGCATTTTCATGTTCTCTATTAGGCTTGTATCATACATGAAAGTAGAAAGATTGTAACACAAAAACTCATCTTATAAGATGCCTTTTCAATATAGCTTTATTAAACAACTAGCTTAGAGTATAATGATCTATTCACTTATTTATATTGCAGCTAAAAACTATTCTTAGATATTTTTTTTCTGTTATACTGTAATTAATTTTCTGCTTGCTTAGTTTCTGAGATTCAAAAGATACTGGCCTTAATTTCTTTATTTCATTTTTTTGTTCTAGTATTACTCCTAGTGCAATATTACAAACATTTGTAAATAGTTGGTATAGACAATCTTTATCATATGCCACCTGCCAATTTGTCTTTTTTTTTTTTTTTGTTAAAGGCCATACTTGTAGTAATACTTTATTAACTTTATATTGGATTAGCTATTACAACTATTTTTACAGAGATAAGAGTACAGCTAGTTATATGTGCAACTTTTAATTGTCTATTTAAGTAGTTCACTCTAAGGTTCTATACTAGATGCTATACTTATAATCTACTAGAAAATTATCTATTTAAACCCTTTGATTATCTGTTCTGTTATATTGAAATCTCCAACTTACTAACAGTATATACCTAACTGATATACCATCTAAGCAGTATGGTTACCTACCCTTTTTGTACTAATTCTCAGGCCATTACACATTTTAGAGTACATCACCTGCCAGTAAGGCACAGAAGGCCCTCTGTTGTTAACTATCTATTCACTTTTAGAACACTAATATAGGCTACCCTTATAGAGTTCATTCAGACCCAAGTACTGACTTCATAGCATATTCCTAGTACTTTTAGTATACCTCTGCTTTGAACTTAGACTCTCAATTCAGATAGCTCAGAAGGACTATGACCTGTTCTTGGTATATTGAGGCTGTCCTTATATCCTTTTTCTTCAGTTCAAAATCTGGTGGCCTGGTTGGTAATACCTCTCAGTTGAGGTTCTTGCCTGCCCGAATCCTTCACATTGGTATCCATTTCCTAGGTCTAGCCTTTACAGTAGTACTGTTAAAGATTCATGTTACCTCTCTGCTCAGAATTTCTAAATATGCTCTGGCTTTTCAGTTATACAGATTTACATGTCTCAAGGACTTATTTTAGGTTTGCACTTTCTAGTATCGGTTTGCATTCCTCTGTATAACAGGTTATACAAATGCCTTAGATCTGCCAGTCATGCTGGTGCAACCATAGTTACAGATATCCTATCCCAACTGATCAACAGAATGCTGTTGCCATAATACTGTCTATATATTATATAGATAATTATCCAAATTTTACTATCAGTGGGTTTGGAACTCACAACCTACCACTTGGGGGTATGACAACTTATCCACTTTACTAAGTTGCCATACCCTATAATTTGGCTCTTTTAATACAGCTTCATTCAATAAATAATTTTTTAATATATAGAAAACCTCAATTTGTTATCTATTCTACTAAAATCTAATTTTTATTCTTGTCAAGTTAGTCAATAATTTCATAATTTTGCTAAACTCTTTTATAAATTATTAGTAATAGTTCATTATCTTATAAATGATTGGACCTGTTTAAGATTTGTTGGCTTCTTCCAATTTCTAATTCTTTTAACCTATTTTGAATTTATCTTAACTTTCTTTTTGTTGATTATGAAACTATACATATGCAACTTCTTATATAAAAGAAAGCATTTTTTTACTACAAATATCAATCTAGTGTCTTTAAATTTCTTGGCTAACTTAATAAACATCTCAATATAAAATTTACTTGACCTATTAGTTTACAACTCAAAATTATTTTGGTATGCTTTGTAATTCCTCTATTCTTTTCTTTTTAATAGCATGTCTATTAAATTTTGAAATGTCTTATTAGTATTTTTGAAATCTATGTATATTACAGCATATCAGATTGTATTCAATGATGTTGAGATAGCAACTTTGTTCTAATCTTTCTCTCAGATATGAATTTGCTAGTACTTTTTGAATACATCCATGCTTAAGTACCAATTATGACTAGTTACCTTTTCTAATATATCTTTTATTAATAACAATAAATAAGTATTTTTAATAATATATTTATTAAGAAGCCTCATATTACCAATCATGTGAAAATAGTTTGTGTCATTTTTCTTCTTTTTTACTAGAAAACAATAGTAAGTGTATTGTTCTATTCTCTTTTCAAATAAGCTGTATTTTAATATCTTCTTTAAGTAGTCTTCAAACAGATTAGTATGTTTTAAGTTATTAATTTGTATAAGGCACATGCACATAGAAGGTATTATCCTTTCTTTTGTACAAACTTCATATTGCACCAAATCAGTCCTTCCAATTTCAAATAAATCAAAAACAAATACATCTAGTATATTCTTAATCAACTATTAATATAATTGTTGCTTTTCTATTTTAGACAAAAAATTACTGATGTTTATTATATTGCATTTTTTTTTTATGTTATATTATCAGTTTAGATCCTATTTACTTAATTGTTTCATTAATGTTTTCATTATTTTTACTAGCACATAACTTTTCTTTTACTGTATATTTACAGTCAATCATATGATTACTGTTTATGTTATCAATTTTTCTAACTACTATGTTGTTAATATTAAAGCTTCTCTTTACAATGCTTTCTAATTTTTGCTTTATATTTCTTAACTTTTGTTTCTTGACTTCTATACATCATATTTTTAGTAATTCTTCAACTGCTTTTTGCTTTATTCATTTTTATTATTTATTCAACTAGTTAGTATTATCAAAGCTACAAATGCAGCTTTTCCTTTCTCTGATTTAACATTGCATTATAGTTTGTTATCTCTCTATTTTAGACTATATTTGGATGCAGCTAACAAGAGTATCTTTAGTAAAACATCAAAGCTTGTAATCTTTATAACATAAAACTCTTAGTGTATAATGATGTTCTTTATATCTACTTCAATATTTGTAATGTATTCTACAAATTTACTCAAATAATTATCTGCTATTCATCCTTTTTTATTAGCTAGTTGCTAAATAAATTTTTATTTTTATGCATATTTCTCATGCATTAAATTCAAACATGACCCTGGGTTCATAGATGCTGAAATCAATTTATTATTAATTTTAGATATGCTTATTGGCACATCATCTAATTTTAACTCATTATTTTTAAAAACTCTTTATATGATTCCAATCTTCATATTCATAAAAAAAACTTCTTTTTTTTTTTTTTTTTTTTGCCAATGTTTTTAATACTTTATTATAAGCCTTAAAAGACTATTTGAACAGCTGACCTAATATAATAGTTATTTTCTTTTTAGCAATTAACTTAAGAATATCAATTTCTTGAGTCAACTTAGTTATTAGTATATATATAACTGATTCTTTAACAGAACTCACATTATTATTCACTCTAATAAGTTCAATCAAATTCATTTTTTTTCTTTTAATTGCATGCTTTACATCATCTATATTTGAACACCACCTCTTACCAAGATTTCTAATATTAAATAACACTATATTTTTCTTTATTTGTATTATGAGGTATTCATCCTCTTTTGTCTTTGCCTTTTTCATTATCTTAAAAAATCTCATATTAGTATTTCTTATTTTCAGATTTTTTGTTTGACAATTTTTGTTTAGATTTAATCAATTTGTTAATCAGTTCTGATCTAAATGATTAGAACAGTTATATAACAAGTATCCTTCTTAATTACATGTATAACACTTAAAAATAAGTTTTTATTCTGAGTTTTATTTTTACTATTTTGTATTGTATTAGAGAAAAAAAACCTATATGAAGATAGGTTATATTTATTTTTCATAAGATTTTGCATGCTCTTTAACAATTTTATAATGCTTGTTTTTATTCAATTTAATTTTTCTAAATTTGGGGGATATTGATTACCAATATAACAGATCTTCTGAATAGCTGAAAATTTGTCAGCTTCTTTTTTAGTCAAATTACTTTTCTTATTGTCTATAATTTGAACTAGATT
The DNA here is from genome assembly GCA_910591915.1 of Cetraspora pellucida. NCBI lineage: Eukaryota > Fungi > Glomeromycota > Glomeromycetes > Diversisporales > Gigasporaceae > Cetraspora > Cetraspora pellucida. The sequence goes on from CAJVQA010011344.1 coordinate 7,788, forward strand.
TTTGTTAATGTGTTTTTTATCATAGTCATTCTTCTCTATTTTAACTGTCAATTCTTTGGCAGCTTCATACATATATGAGCACAAACTAGCAACTCTTTCTTAATATGAATTTTACAAACATTAAATATATTATTCTTTTTTTTTAAGATTCTTTACTTAATCTTATACTTCTGTAACATATTGTTAACATTAAAATTTTTACATTTTTAATCATAACTTTTGATGTACTAAACCAAATTAGATGAAACAACTACTATTGGATTCAGCTCATTGAGGCAGTTCTAATGAGCACAAAATTATGTAATTCTAATCACAAGATCACAAGATCAGGACAATTTTGATAAAATACTAAATTTAGTACATGTGACTTAGATATAAATAGCTAAATTAACTAAGTCTCTAAAAGCATGAAAAGTATAAAAAGCATAGATATCACAGATATCACAGATATTACAGATCTCAAATAAATTATATATATATTATTTCTTAGTCTTCTTTTATATATACAATATCTTTTATATATAACATATAGCATATATCTTTTATATCTTTAATATTTCTTATTATATATTACTATATTTAGCATATTCTATTAGCTTTATTATAATTATTTATACATATAAAATATTTATAAAAGCACTGTTTTCTGACCCTTCAAGAAAGTTAAATATCTTTATACATTTTATAATAAATAAATTGAATACAATATTTAGTATCTTCATATATTATCTATTGTTACTTCTGCTTTAAAATCCCAAATCACTCTGCATTTTGTTAAGTCTTATGTAGACTTTGTATAGAATCTGTCAAGTTATAGTTATTATACTATAGTTGAGCAGCTTTTGTTATTGCTGTAGTTAAAGAAAAACTACAGATTAACAATATATATTAAAACAACTAGTATATATCTGAACTGTATTCTTTGTCTTCTGTATCATGTTTTTTAAATATTTCAATTCTTAGTTTAAGTTAGATAAAATTGCTTACCTTTTTATCATAACTGTTCTTAAGTCCATTCAACTAGAGTTATTTTTCTTTAACTACATTATTGACAGTTTCAGCCTATCTGCTATATGTAATATAACTATCAGATTTTTTTTGTTATCATTCCAATCCTTAGAGACTGCATATACTTTGAAGTTGACTAAAAATTTTTCAATGTTTTCATACCTGATATAGACAGGTTTTGTAGAATCAAATATCCTCATGATTATTTAGATGTTGTTACTAGATATTATATAAGTTCTTTTACTTATTGTTATTTACTACTATATAAACTTCAAAAGATATTTATTTAGTGTACTTTTAAGTTTGCTCATCTAATACTTCAATTTATCACTATTAAATTTTTATTTTTATTTTGCACAGTACCTATTTACATTCTAGTACTAGAGTATTTATTATGTGACTTGTAAGACAATTTTATTTTTTTTTAATTTTTATTTTTTTTTAAATATTAAGGTGAGTACTTACAATTCAGGATTTTATTAGTAATATATTTGGCTAATAGATGTTTTACAACTACAAGGGGCAACCATGAGAAGAGTGTACAACTAGCCACTTGTACAACTTTAGTTATTGTCTAATTTAAGTAGTCTGTCCAAAAGTTCTACACTAGCTGCTATATCTGAAACCCACTTGTAGATTCTCTATTTAACTATTCTGTTTCCATATCCACTCATTTACCTCTGTCTACTAATGACCCTGACTGATGCCAGTGAAAATATGCCATGGCCACTAAGTTTTTAAAGCAGTTTACTCATATAGAGAACCTTTGACCTTGTACTAAACCTTTCAGAATCTTCTGTATCCCATTCTTACAGCTGACCTGATATCGCTATGGTTGAGACTAATACTAGCAGTCAGGGCATATCATTAAACTGCTAAGCCCTTGTAGAATTTACTCCAACCTTGATACTGACTTCACAACATATTTTTACTACTTTGGTATTCAATTCAAGTTCCACCAAGCTGCCATTCTAGATAGCCTAAAAAGGTAGGTCAAAACTATACACCTCTGGTTCACATGTTTGCTAGCATGTGATCTTTTCCTCTAAAACCCAGAAATTCTGGTGGCCTGGTTGGTTCATCCAGTCCCTTCTCAAAGACTAGCATATTTGCCTAGTTTTACAAGTTCTAGCTCCATTTTATAAGTCTAGTTTTTATATTAGCACTGTTGAAGGTTCAGGTTACCTCTCTACTTAGGTCTTCCAAGTGAGCTTCTGTCTTCCTATTTGGTTCCTGTGATTTACATAGCCTAAGGACTTATCTTGAGTTCACACTGCCTGATACCAGTTTGTGTTTCCTCATACAATATTGTATAAATGCCTAGACCTTTCAGTCATGCTGGTATGACACAGATTACAAGTATCCTATCTCAACCAATCACAAAAGACAGTTAGCCATAACACAGAAAGAATTGCAAATTTTTGCCATTACTAAGATTTGAACTCTAGACCTGCCATTTGAAGGTTGACAACCTATCTATTTCACTAGGTCGCCACACCCTCTAAGTCAATTTTATTTCATTATCTCATTTTTTATATTCTGTTAATAATCTTTAAAATGCACTTCTGTGCTTGCTTAGGTTCTTCTGTTATAGTTATTTTAATCTTTGGATTTTACTTTTGAACCAAGAAGACAGTACTACTTTAATAAATATATATAAGTTTTTGTATGCTTCTTTTTCTTTCTTTTTAGATCAAAAGATACTAATTTTTTATTTTCTTATTATTGCACTTTTATATTTTTATTTTAACTATTTTATTACATTATATGATCTTAGACTTTTTTAATTAATTACATAATTTATAGACTATATAATATTTGACTTTCTTAATTATATATTTATTATGCAGCTTAATTGATTCTTAATTTATCTTTGATTATACTATAATTTTTTTTTTATTTTATTTATTTTTTTTTTTTGGAGTTAAGGTGAGGTCATGCCTTAGGTCTGTTTATTCGAACATATTGTTACAGTTTGTACA
>CAJVQA010011345.1:0-10776 GCA_910591915.1 Cetraspora pellucida
GCTTTAAATTTAATAAGTTTATTATATAATTTTTAGTCTAATATCTTTTTTAATTAACTTGTTATAAATTTTTAAAACGTGTCTACAATAATATAATAGGTAGCTGTAACACTAGGCTTTAGTACTGCTTTAGGCTGAAACAACTTTATGCTTCTAGTTCAAAAGTATGAAAAAGCATTGAATACAAAAATTAATAAAAACAAATCAGTAATAATACCTTTTACAGAAAATACTCAAAGAATACAACTTTAAGGAATAAAAAACTTTTAAACTAAAGAACAAAATAGCACAATTATCATTCTAGGCTATGAAACTAATATTGAAGAAAAGTTAGCAAAAGACCTATAGTATAAGATAACAAACAAAATTAAGAAAAAGATTAATCATCTCTTTACAAGAAACCTTTTCTTTAAAAAAAAAATTCTAGTAACAAAAATCTTACTTATATCAAAGATCTAATATTTAGCTTATCTACTACTTTCAAGCAAAAAACAACTTAATGAAATAGGCTCAATTCTCACTAAATAGATCAAAAATAAATCTAAAATGCTTCTATACTATTTAATATTTCAAGCTAATAAAAAGCTAAGAGGCCTAAAAGCTCCTATTCTAAAAGATCTACTTGATACAAGACTACTATTAATTTGGTGAAATAATACTGAAAGTTGCTTTAAACTAAAATAACATAAAGCTAAAAAGATGACCAGAAAGATGAAAATTCTATCTAACAGTTTAGAAAAGAGCAGAAGAACTAATTACAGAGAACAATATCTGGCTTTGGATCTTAGATAATATTAAAATAAACTCTATAATAGCAAGCAATTACTTAGTCAAAACTATAGCTGACTTCTTTAAAATAAAACATCTACTACAATACAGAATAGTATATTAAGCCAAGAAACCCAATTAGAAAATATATATAAATAAATGAAACTTGTATTCTTAGATTATTGGACTGCTCACTTTGCACAAAACTCTGATAATAGCTATCCAGACTGCTCATATATTACTCAAATTATAGAACACCTTGCACTTAAATGCAAACTAATAAATGAATTTAAAAATAACATTACCAAATTTTTAAACTGCAATATTTTTACAATATTTCATATCAAATGCAATTCTTTTGAAATACTGCAAAAGAATTTAAAAAACTGCACTGATCTTCAAATTTATTAAAAAACTTACAATATTGTGCTGATAAAAAATAATTAGCAAGTCATCCTGGTTATAATGGTGGTATATCATCAAATTTGAATAATTATTTGCTAAGATAGTTAAAGAATTGCATTTTAGCTATCTTAGCAAATACTTATCCAAATTTGATAATTTAACTACCAATATGACTGAGATAATCTGTTGATTATTTTTTATTAATGCAATATTGCTAAGTTTCTTAATAAAATTCAGAGATCAGCACAGTTTTTTAAATTCTTTCACAATATTTTGCATTATTTTGTATCAAATGCAATTCTTTTGAAATTATTGCAATTTAAAAATTTAATAATGAAAGCTACAAACTGCTTAAAAACAGTAAAATAGAGAATCTTCTAACTTCAGTAAAAGAAATAATTAATACAAATAACATCAAAAATGCCAAAAAACACAAAGCAATACTGTGAATCTATATGCATACAATTTACAAAATTTGGCATTAGTTTACTTAAGCAAAATAGAACAATAACCTAATAATAGACTTAGAAAAGAAATTAAAGTACTTAGCACTTTGCAATGAAGAGAATTCAAAAAAGGATCTTCTTTAAAAAAAGAAATTTTAGACTTTATCAATCTAAATAATAACTATATGTAATTCATAATTATTTTTTAATAAATAAATAAATAAATATACTTAATTGTGGTTATATATATATTTATAAAAAGAATTATTATGTTTAACTTTTTTTTTTACTCTAAAAGGCTCTGAAATATAGCCTGAATCTACTATGTGTGCACTTTGGCTAGTAAAAAGTAAACTTATTATCTTAATGAATCAGTTTCTAACTGGCAATTGGCTCTGTGAGCCTATTACCTCCTTGTAAGAGTGTTCTTTTCTTGTTTGTTTTTTTTTGTTTTTCTTTTGCTTTCTATAAGTAACTGTTGTAAATAGAGTTTCTTCAAAACCTTTTTTAAGTGGATAATGAGCTGCTATATTGTTAAATGTTTTTGTTTTCCAGTTGGTGTTTGTAGTTTTATCTTTCTTTGTAGAATTGTTTAGCAGCTCAGTTTCTAATTCTATTAACATTTCTTCTTCTGCATCTGAGATGTATTTAGAAATTGGCAGTAAGAGATCTAAAAATCTATGATCCAAAAAATATAACACCAAATGATCTACTTCAGTAAAGTCAAATTTTTGAAGCACTTAAAATAGTAGAAGTATGTATAGTGTTATATAGTATTATAGAAGAATAGGCAGTAAAATTAGCAGCAATGGACATAAACTTAGGGTTATTCAATTATTAAAAAAATACAAATGAAAGAGAAATATCTAAAAAAAAAAACAAAATCAGAAAGAACGAAAAAGCCAAAAAAACAGAAGTAATGTTATCTACAGAAAAGAAAAGTCAAGAAGGCAACAATAAAAAGAAATAAATAAATCAAAACTTACAAAAAGTCATAGAACAAATAAAAGAGCTGAGCATCTTAATTATACAATAACCAAGCTCTAGAAGTTCTCAAAATATAATCAAAAGAAAACTGTTAAGCATAACAGAAAGTAAAAGCTACAACTAAGAAGAAGTAAATAAAGAAGACCAAGATCTTTTAATTAATAGTAGAATATATAAGCTTAAAAAGAATATCAAAGAAATAAAAATGAAAATTGCTAAACTAAAAGCAGAAGAAGAAAGTCAAAAAACTTTAAAAAATAACAAACATGATAGAGCAATATTAGTAGTTATTAAGAAATTGTATATGTGACAAAAGTAGATCATTTAAAGCAAACATGCCAACATATCTAGTACCAAAAAAGAACAAAGAAAAGAGGATAAAATACTCTTAATGAATCTTTTAAGAAAATCATCACATTAAATTAATTCAAGAGATATTCAAAAATGGTAATAATTGGATAGAAGTGAACTTCAACTATAAGTTTAGCAAAGATTAAGTAATAGAAAGAATAAAAGAAAAAAAAGATAAATAGCTTAAAATTATTTTAAAAAAACTAGAAAGCCAAGAAAGAAACAAAATCAGCAAATATACAGAGATAAGAAAAAAAAAAGAGAAATTCAAGAATTCTAAAAGACAGAAACAAGTAGAAAATAATGAAAAAACTTATTTAACAGAAAATGAGTTAGAGTAGAGTTATTGCTAATAATATAGAATTTACCAGCTAACATTAATACAAAAGAAATAGATTACATATGCAAAAGTATTAAAGAAGTTTATGTAAAATATATTAAGAGATCTAAATACAAAAACTAGCAATAATCAAGACAAAAAAACTAGAAAAAATATCTTATAGTCATTGCCAATAGAATTATACAAATTAGCAAAGTAACAATAGATAAAGAAGATTATAACCAATATAATTTGCAAAACCAATTTATAACTAGATTGGTAAAACTTCCAAAATATGTATCAGAAGTATTGCTATTATAATAGTTAAAGAAAAAAAATACAAGATCAGTATACATACCATCTAACAGAAATCAGCTATAATTACATTTGTATTAACAAAAGAAATAAAAACAGCACAAACAAAGCCAATAAGATTTAACAACCAACTACTCTTTTGGCAAGACTACAAAAAAAGAAAAGACAAATATATAAACAAGAATAGAAATACAATCTAAAATATATTAACATAAAAGAACTACTAAAAACTCAGAAGTAGAAGTATACAGAAACAGCAGTAATGACAAACAGAAAAAGAAAGATGACAAACACCACAATAGTTACAAAAAGAAAAATGAAAAAAAAGAAACAAAGTCACAGATACACAATCTTTATCAAAGAATATTAGAGAGATTAGAAAGATTAGAAACTCAACAAAGCTAGGCAGTTCTGGCTAATCATTCCTAAGAATGCACTAGTTAAATTAATGTATACAGATGACAAGATCAGAAACTTTTTGTAAGGTAAAAGGAGAACTTCCAAAGAGAGAAAAAAGAAAGTATTTCTTAGTTTAAAAAAAAAAGAAAACAGAAAAAAAAAAGAAAAAATAGTAAATAAGAAAGTGATGCAAGAAAAGTTAAAAGAAAAATGAAAAAGAGGAAAAAAAAATCAAAATAGTAACTCATAACATCAACAGGTTAAAGACTAAAAGATGAAAGCTTAAAAATCTACTTAGCTAAGTAGAAGAAAAAGTTGCAATTTTGGAAGTTATAGAAACAAACTTTACAGAAAAAGAAAGAAAATTTCTAATGTACAAAGCAACTAAAAAATATATTAGATATTGGAGCAGTGCAGTAGAAGACAAAAGAAAAGAATTAGGTATAGGAATTCTGGTAGAAGAACATTGGAAAAAAACATGTAGGTGCAGTTAAGAGAATAAATAAATACATGATAGAAATTATATTATAGTTTAAGTAATTAAAGTTAATAGTAATAGAAGTTTATATACCACCAAACAACAAAGAAATAAGAAAAATTATTCAGCAAAAAATAGTAAAAACCATTAAAAAAAAAGAAAGACAAACACAAATTATCATTATGAGTAACTTTAATTATACTATAAACAATATATTAGATAGACAAAATCCACAAACTGCAAGTTTCAAAAGATTACTAATATTTAATTAAATAAGATAACAAAACTTCTATAATATATATAAAGAAATGCACTCAACAGAACAAAGATATACATGGTCAAATATAGATACAGTAACAAGAATTAACTATATATAGGTATCAGAAGAGTTAGCATCAGATTTACAAAAAGCAAAAATTAAAGATATAAAGGAAATTACTAAAAGTGATCACAAAATAGTAATAACAGAAATATGGATTAAACATATAATAATGAAAAGCAGCAAGGCAGATGTTAAAAGAAAAAGTTAATCAAGAACAATATATCTTTATAATATTACAAAAAATAAAGAATGAGAAAACTATGTACAAGAATTATAAAAAATGATTGAAGGTCAAAGAAACATTGAAGTATATTTAAAAGAAAGAACAAGAAAAAAAAACACAAAAGATAAATAATATATAGAATATAATGAAAGAGACAATCATAACAGTAGCAAACAACCATATATCTAAGAAAAAGATTTACAACATAGTAACAAACAAAAAGCATAGCTAAAAAGACTAATGATGAAGAAAGACTATTGTAAAGTTTCAAAGATTAGTCAAATACACAAAAACAAAAAGAGGTCAAAAAGTTACAGAGACAGAAAAAAGTGAAGTAAATAGAAAACTTAAGGTACTAAACAAAAAAGTAGATACAAAGCTACCAAAAATTCAAAAACAATGGTCTGATGCATAAATAGAAGACATAAAGAGTTGATAAAGAATTCTTCAGAACAAAAAGAGAAAAGAATAAGAACAAAACCAAAGACAAGTAGAAGAAAACATAGACAAAAGATGTGAAATAATCAAGACTGACTAAAAAAAAATAATAGCCAGTCTTTTGAACAAACTATACAAGAAAGTAATACTTAATAGATTAATCAAACAAGCAAAAAAAGAGATGAAACTAGTAATAGAATTAAAGCTAGTCAAAGAAGCTATAGCAGAATGTTATAAGAAACAATTTAGAAAAAGAAATATCAAGTTAGAAAGGATATTAGAAAGTTGAAAAAAAATTTATAAACTACAGGATCATATTAAAAAAGAATAGTATAATGGAATTAAAAGAAAAATTGAGAAGAAAGAATAGAATAAAATAGTTAAAGAACTTAACTTCTAGAATATTAGAAATAAGTTACATTCTGATTAAAAGAGCAGAAAGAAAATGCAAGAGGTGTTCAGAGCATATGCAGATTTATACTTAAAAGTAAGAGAAATACCAATGAAGTGAAAAATAGCACAAGTATATTCAATACCAAAAGATGTAGAATGAAGGTATAGTTTAAATAACATTTATCTAATAGTCTTAATTGAGATATTCAAAAAGATTGTAATGAAGATGTTAACAAAGAGACTTAGTAAAATTTTTGTTGAAAAAAAAATATTTAAGAGACCAAACTATGCAGACCTTTTAGGAAACTCAAAAAAACAGCCAGTACATGTTCTAAATATGATAATAGAAAAGACAAAAGAAAAAAACAAAGAATTATAGATATTTCTGCAAGATATAAAAAAGGCATTTGACTTTGTCTCACTCAAAAGTTTTGAATAAGCTTTGCAAAGAGTCAAGATATCTAAGAAGACTATTAAATATATTCTAAATCTTTTTTATAAGAAACAACTTAAGATAATTACAGCCTACAGTCTAACAAAAGAAATAATAGCAAAAAATAGAATAAACTAAGATAAAGTAATATTACTACTAATATAATATTTCTTTTATGACCCATTACTGAAAAAAATACAGAAATATAAAAGATTAGGTTATACAGTAGAGCAAGAGATCAAAAAAAGAATACATTGCAAATAGCAATTATATATGTAGATAATATGATATAAATCATAAACAACAAAGAACAGTTATTAGAAATACTAAAAATAGCAGAAGAGTTCTTTAAAATGAATGATATAAAAATAAATAGAGCTAAGTTTAAGTTAATAATAATGAATAAAAAAGTTAAGAAAAAGAAAAGAAAATAATATTTGAAAAAACTAAAATAATAGAGAAACCAAGAAACAAGATAGTTCATTTCTTAAGAATTTGGCTAAACAACAGAATATGAGAAGTTCTAGTTAAGAAAAAAGCAAAAAAATAGTAAGCCAAACAATAAGAGATCTTAAGTACAAGAAGATAACAATAAGCCAAATAGTATATATAATTAATATGATGATAATATTAAAGTTAAGTTATATGCTGCAATTAACAAAAATGTTAGTAAAAGAGATAAATGAAGTACACTAACTAATAATATGTCTGACAAAACAAAAAAACAGCTTGTTAAGAATATTAGAGAATTGCATAATAGAATACAAAGATCTGAGCAGTTGCAGAACATTGTGACAAAAATTAATAATAAAACAAGTAGAAGGTCTTTTAGCAAAACTTAATAGAAAAGATGATTTAGGGCAGTTAACAAAATTAAAAATAATATAAGGTTGCCAAAAAGCAGATTTAACTAAAGACATATAGAAATTAAAAAAGCTATCAGAAGATAGAATATGTTAAAAAAACAATTTAGTCTGTTTGACAATAGTTAAAGCAAAAGAGCTAAAAATAAATATAGATACAGAAAATGAGCTATAGACAATGAGTGACTATGGTTACAAAATAGTTGAACTACTAGAAACATGACTGTGGAAAAGAAGTAAAGCCAAAATAAGTAAAACAAATCTAATATATCTAAACCAATTGCTTAATGCAAAAAATAAAAGTCTAATTATATGACAGCAATTTAAAAGTTAACAAAAACAGTCAAGCAAAAATAAAAAAAAACAAAAAAATAGAAAAAAAATGCTTAAGAAACTAAAGAGCAGAAAGATTAAAGAACCCTTTAGAACAAACAAACATAATACACAAGCAATAAATATTAGTGGAAAAGTCTCTTAAAGAATAATAAAAAAAAAGAATAAATTTTATACAGTACAAAAGAGAACTAACAACTAGGAAAAGTAATTAAGAAAAAAAAGAAAAAAGTACTAATAGAACATTGGCAGATGCAAAGTGTAAAAAGCAATTTAGCAACTGAAATTAGCAAATGCAATAGGTATATAAGTAAAGAAAAAACAGTAGAGAACAGCTGTTAACAGTAAATAAAAATCAATAATAAGATAAAAATGATTCTAAACATACTAATACTTAAAAGCAACAATATAATTAAAACAGTAACAGACCAATTAACAGTGTACACAAGAATAGAAGAGTTGAAGAAAAATAAATGAAAGCTAATAGAACTGAAAATGCTAAAAGATCTAGAATTAGAGCTAGTTAGAAAGCAAAAGTTAAAAAAAAATATTACTCAAAAAATAATAGAAAACTTGAAAAAAAATATTAAAAAACAAAAACAAAATATATAATATATATAGATTGTACAACAAATAGATGAAACAAAAAAAAGCAACAGATAGAAACATAGGTATAGAATAGATGCAGATAAGTGAAACACAAGATTGGTTAAAAAAAAGATAGCATTAGAGATAAAAGCAATATAAGCAGCAATTTTGATTATACCAAAAAGAAAAAAACTAGAAATATTTACAAATAGTAATGCTGCAATTAGAAACATTAGTAGAGGGTTAAAATATATAAATAGAAATAGAATTTTCAAGCAGAAAAATACTTTTTAAATAATAAAAATAATTAACCTAGTTAGAACAAAAAACATATAAATAGAATAGTTTAAAGTAAAAAGTCATAGCAAAGACAAATAGAATAACAAAGCTAATAGTCTTGAACAATAAGCTAAAAGATAATATATATAGAAAAAGTTAGTTGCAAAGAGATGAAGTATTGTTTAAAGTAAGAAAACAAACAAATAGACATGCCAACAAGACTTTTATATAAACTAGTAATAAATGCTAGACTAGGTGCAGAGTAGAAAAAAACAACAATAATCAAGAGTCTAAAACTGGTAACAGAAGTAATGATTTATGACTAGGCATATTTTTGGAAAAAGCTAAAGTTAATTAAAGAAGTACACTATATAACAAAAAGAAGCAACATGAGAAGAAGTATTTTTATAAAATATGTATTGAACAAACTTCTAATATTGAAGAAACTCAACAAAAGAAGGTTAGATTTATATATAAATGCAAAATGCCAAGTATGTCAAAACAAAATCAAAGAAACACAAAGGCATTTGACAGCATACAAGAGACAAACAAGTTTTTGAAATAGAATACAGAAAGTATCTATTGCAACAGCATAGAAAGGATTAAAAGAAGAAGAAAAAACCAAAGTTTCACCTTATATATTATATATAGCACTATTTGAAAAACCAGAAATAGGAAAAATAAAAATAAGAAAAGCACTAATCAAAGACCTAATATTAAAAACAACTTAAAACAGATTAGTATAGCTTCTAGATACAAGGACAAAACAATGATTTGTAAATACATTAGCAGAAACAGCCTGAAATACCTTTTATAAGCAAGTCTGAAGAACACAATATAAAAAAGTTAATGAATAGAAAAAAGAACAGGAATAATTAACACAATATAAAAAGAAACTCAAAAGAAGAAAAAAAATTCAAATAAGAAGAAAAAGGCTAGTTAGCAAGAAATAGAAAAAAAAAGAAGAAAGCAAAAAAGAAGAAAAAGCTAATTAAAGATAAAGTTAAGAAGACAATTTTAAAGCTTGTTGTAAAAGAAAGAAAACCTTTTTATTATGAACTTTAAGTAGTTAGGCAAGCAGTTTATTTCTGTTTAAAGTAATGTAGCAGGTTGCATTTAGATGCCATTAGGATGGCCAGATAATGCTAGACTTAGTTGTTAGATACATTTATGTAATTGCAATAGTAATTTCAAAAATTTTAATAAAGTATTAGCATGACTGCTTAAATTAAAAAAAAAAAAAAAAAACTAAAAGCATATCAATATATAATTTTGTACAATATTAAATATATTTGTATTTTTATTTAATAATTGTAAAAGTTTTATAAATATATATATCTTTGAAAAAATTTTATTTTTAAGTTGCTATCTATAAAAAAAATATAAAAAGATTTAAAAATAATTCTGTAATAAACTCTTATTTATTTGAAATTTTATAACATTAGCTGCATTTAAAAATAATTCTGCAGTGTTTTGTAAAATATAGCAAATCATTATAATGTTAAATCAACTCTCGCATGTTTAACAAAATTTACTTTAAATAATTTTTTTAAAAATATATATAATAATAAAGTTTTCAAAATACAAATATTTATATTTAAGTTTTAAAATTCTAGTTTTTTGCTACTGTTATACAATACTAATTAAATCAAAATTTCTTTTTAAAAACAATATTTAAAAATAGTTTTGAAACTTAAAGAAGATCACTTTGAAGTTATTTAGTTTTTAGCATTTGAGAACAAGCATTTACTTAGAACCAAAGTGGCTGAAATAGCTAAATATTTTTTTGCTAATTTACTTAAATTTGAAATTTCTTTTTATGTTCTTTCTATCATATCAAAGGTCTTTGTTTAGAAGCAATAAGAACTCTATTAATGTTTAAATATTTGTTCAGCTTATCAGTTGACAAATTAATATTTTTGTCTTCATTATCATTATCATAAATTGATGCAAAGTACTAATTAGCTGAAGTTATATTGAATATAACAATTGCTTGTTCTGAAATTTCACTAGCTATTGTAGTAAGTTCTTTACAACATGTTCTAATTGTTTCTTTATGTATATAGTTAACCCAAGAATGCATTTTTTTAAGCCTTTGGTTTAGTAAAGTTGCTAGAAGACCTATATAATTTAGGTTATATCAATACTTTCAAAGTGAATTATAAATACTTTGATTGACTTGAGCAACAACTGAATGAATATTAAAAGTTTTTTATAAGTTAGTAAGATTTTTATATTTGTTATTATTGTCTATATTTGATTCTAAAAAATAATTATTTATTAGTAAGTATATAGTTATAAATATATAACTAATTTAAATATTTTATTTAACTATAATTAATAAGTAGATGCAAATCACTAACTCTTTCCGACAATCACTTGTACCAAAATTCTCTGATAATAAACTGGCAATAACTAAATAATTTATTAAGTAAA
>CAJVQA010011346.1:0-10776 GCA_910591915.1 Cetraspora pellucida
TATGTTAGATCTTAGCTATAATAATATAGGTGTTGAAGGAGGAAAAGCGTTGGCAGAGCCACTTTATATAAATACTACTCTAACTACTTTAAATCTTTATGGTACTAGTATTGGTATTAAAGGAAGGAATGCATTGGCAAATGCTACTCATAAAAATAATACTTTAATCTTATTGAGTATAGGTTCTTTTAAATAATTTGGATTAAGTTTATTTAGCTGACACAAGTTATGATCAAATACTTTCGAATATTGTATATAATTTTGTTTGAATAAGATAAATTGGTTGCTGAATATGCTTAATGTTACTGGTTGATGTCGACATTAGCATTTTTCTAAGTCTATTCACCATTCATCGTTAAAATCGATAATCTTTTATGTTGTTAGACCCAATAACGTGACGTGAATACTTTGCCAGTGCCTCACGTGAGAGTCCTATTGCCTAGTGACTTTTAGATTATTAAATCTAAAAACAAGACTTTTTTATTCAAAAATAATTGGTTTCAAAAAACACAAGTCAAATTTATTTTAATAAACAACAGCTGTACCTTAAGTATAATAGAAAAAAATTGAAGTCCTATCTTTAACAATAAAATAAAAAAGTTAGAAGTTTCAAAAAAAAAAGACCAGCCTGGTAGTGATTATAAAGATAAATTTAGTAAATATATTTATAAGAATGAAGTACTAGTCAAAGTAAAAAGATATTATATAGAAGAAGTTATAAAAAAAACAGACAAGTTATTTTATAATCTATAAAAAGAGTTTACAAGCTGAATCTTATATTTGATAAATATAAAGAGGATGCTAATAAAAAAAGATGATAAATAAAATCTTTGTAAAAAGACAGATAGAACAGTTCTTTCAAAATGAAATCTTTAATAAAGAAATAAAAGTAAAGTGGTAGCTTTTTTTGCAAGCAATATATAAGAACATGGAAAAACTACTGTAATAAGTTATTAAATTAAAACTGGCATAGCCAAGCTAATAAAGCAAAAGGCATATAAAGCTGTATCAAGTAAATACAAGTTATTAAGAAAAAACTAAAAGAGATAAAAAAAAGAGTGATTGATTAAAAAGTCAAATAGCAATAGGTTTTACCTATAGTCATAGTTTCAAAGAAAGATAGAAAGTTATACTATATGTTAATTATAAAAAGTTAAATAAAATAACAACAAAGAACTTTTATTTACTAACTTGTATAAATAATTTACTAGAAATCTTTAGTTTTACAAATTAGTTTTTTAGTTTGAACTTAAAAAGTAGATATTAGTAGATAAAGATTAAAGAGAAAGACATTAAAAAAACAGTTTTCATAATACAAAATAGTCTTTATAAGTTTAATATTATACTTTTTAATCTTTAAAATGACTCAGCTACATTTCAAATGTTAATAATCATATATTAAAAGAGTATATTAAAAAATTTATGACTGTTTGTATTAATAATATTAATATCTATTTATACACCTTTGATAAACATTTTAATATCTAAAAAAAATATTTAATAAGTTTGCTAAAGCAGAGTTAAAGATAAAAATAAAAACATATAAATTCTTTAAACATACTATTCATTTTCTAGATCATATTATAAAATAGCAAAAGATACAACTTGATAAAAGTAAAATAGAAAAGATTGAGAATTATTCTATAACCAGTATTCTACACAAGTTAAATAAAGTCATATTAGCATATATATAGTCAGACAAATATTAGACAAATATTAGAACATGATATTTTATTGATAGTTTTATAAAAAAATTAAAAATATATTATAAAATCTAATAGTAATATTGGAAATATAATAATATTCTAATAGGCCTTTAAAATGTTAGTAAAATTTTAGATAAATAAAGTTAATCTAATATGTTTAGTTAACTATATTAGTATAATTATACTGGTTTAAAACCAGAAACAAATTTGAATTATATATTAAGTTATATTAACTAATATTAAACAACTATCAGCATTCTAATAAATATATTAGTAAATTTAAATTAACAGCTTAATCCTCATAAATAATGTTTAAAATAACTTTTTAGCAATAAACAGATTATTTGTTAACTATATCAAAAATTATTTATATCAAATTATTTTATAAAAATTATTGGTAATTTGATAGTTTTTTTTGAGAATTTTTAGAAATTCATAACTTAACAAAAGTATTTATAAAGCTATATATTATTTAATTATTTTTATTAAAAATAATATCAGAGAAGTATTGATAATTAATTATTATTTAATATACAAAAAATTAAATATAAAACTTTTTATTAGCAAGAATAACTAACATATATTCTTCAGATTTTTTTTCTGACTTTTACTATTCTAGAAATAAATTGACCTAAAATATTATGAACCAGGATTATATAATTTTTACTTAAATTATAAAACTCTTTATTTTATAATTCAATATTATAAATATTATCAACTTAGCAATAATATCTAATTTTTTGGTTATTAATAGCTTAATACTATTGTACAAAGACTAGTATATGCTTTTTTTAACCAACTGATAGATTAACTATTTGCTTAAAATAATATTGAACAATACTAAGATATATATCAACTATATTATTATCCAATATGAATTTTGCAAGTATTTTAGTTAATTTATATGTTTTTTCAAAAAGGTGGACCCAAATACTTTATTACCAATTTTTATTCTTTTATAAATAGTAATATTTAGTAATACTGCTATTGAATTTAAAAACCTGTAATGTACTTTGGTTAATAAGAAGAAATTGTAATAGTATGCATTTTTATAATAATCTATTAACAATGATATTATTTTTTTTAGAAGTTTTTATCAATCCTTTTTAAACTCTAATAGTTTACTCAGAAATGCCTCAGAACCTGTTTTTGACCTTTTTTTAACATTTAAAAATATTAAAAAGAACTCTTAATAATAATAACTATTATATATAAAAACACTATTAATTATTTTTTCTTTCTCAATAAATTACAAACAAGTATTCATATGATTATTTGCATATAATAAAAATTCATTAAAAAGAGAATTATATTGTATATTTTTAAGAAATTCTGATTTAATTCTTCTGTTATTACTATAAAACAACCTTATAAATTTATTAAATAATATCTATAAGAGCTATTAGCAGTTAAATATACTATTAATTTAATTGATTTAACTTACCTAACAATTTATTTATTCTTTCATAACTAAAACACCAAAATGCACATAATGGCCCATAGTCCATAATGCATTTACATATATGTAAACATAAATGTAAATTAGGCATTATTTTTTCAGAACTATAGTTTTTTTTAATAAGTTACATCATTTTAAGAAAACATTAGTAAGCTTTTTCCAATTCACTTACAGATAAAATTCAGCATACCAAAATGGAACACACATGAACAAAATATGTAAAGATTTATTAATTACTTTTATACATCAAGTTTTAAGTAATTAATATTTTATACACTAGTATAAAAATCTTTTATTAGTTTGCAATAAATTTTAAAAACCCTTCACTCATTGCAATTTTATGAGGAATTTTACTAATATCAGTTGAACCTTCATTTTATTAGCCTGATTTTTATTAGCCTGATTTTTTATTAGAACAAGATCATATAATATCAGAATATCTTCTTCAATCTATAATTTGATGATTCATTTAGCAATGTCTAAAAATAGGCAATGCATTAAATTGATTACAAAAAATTGAACTTAATTAAAATAAGAGAGACAATAAATTTCAGACTAATGAACTATTGTTTCTAATGTATGCTTTTTTTTTGTAGCATTAGTATTACAAGTCTTTTACTTGGCAGCATTTTTTTTAATTTTTTTAATATTTCTTTCAACAAACTATTTATTTATATCAGCAAAACCACTAAAGTTAGACTGGTTTCTTTTATTAAAATTGGTTCTCTTTAAACATCTATAATAAGCAATTCTGGCTAAAATGTGTCTATATAGCTTTCTTGCAACAAAAATGTTACAAAAACAATATATTACTATAGCTCTAATAAATTTGCTTATAGAATATTTGAAAGTGTGTGCTAATTCAATTCTTAAATTTATGTTAATTAAAATAATTATAATAAAGACTTAATATTAAATTTTGCTACTTACTATTGTTACAAAGTAGATTTTTAGCATAGCATAGTATATTATATTATTAGTAGGTATTATATATTTATTATTGTATTTTATAATATATTTATTATTAGTTATTAGCATAGTTATATTATAGTATATAATAGTTAGAAAATAGAATCTTAATTGGCTGTTAGAAGTGTGATACAGACATATGACATTGGGTAACATCTATGATGTCATTATTGTCTTACAAACCCCAAGTACCCCTACACAAGTTTCATGTATCCTAGTACAATTTACTGTGCCAAATAACACAGTACAAAAATTCCAAGTATCTTTTTCACAATTTCCAAGTATTCTAACACAATCCTTAGATGTCTTTGCACAATCCCAAATGTCCTTGCACAAATCCAAGTACCTTGACACATGCCCTAGTGTTTCAAGTACAAATGACAAATATATATAAACATTCCCAACTATCCCTGTACAAACTTCACTTGCCTCTGCACAATTCCCACTACTCTAAGTACAGTATCAAGAAATGTTACTCAAACTCTCACTGCACCTACTAGGTAAAAAGATATATAAAGAATACCTTTTTTCCTTTTCTGCCAATTCTAAGTTTCTATATTTTAACCCAAACATAATGACCTTTTGATTATAAAATGTGATATTCTCCTTCTAAGATAATTCCTACAGACAAAGTTGTTATCATGTGTGTTGTTAATGAAAAGTTAATTTATATACTGTTATTATCTCAGACTGTTTGCCTACTGCTATATAGTAAAGTTAACTACTACACCTTCACTCTGTTTATATTTGCAATAGTCAATCACTATACCAGGTGACCTTGTTACTTGGTTGTATTATACCAAGAAGGCTACAACCCTGTAACACTATACTACAAATTAACTAATTAATCTATTAATAATACCAGATAATGGTTTAGTGGATATAGCTTAGATTTGTTAGGTCTGAATATTAATGCCAATATTAGTATATTTGATAGCTTAAATTATTTATTATATAGAAAATTATAATAGTGCTATAGATTATTGTGACACTATATGTAGAACTATTAAATAGCTGGAACTAATCTAAGTTAATCATCAAACCAAAATGCAATCTGATAGTTTATTTTAAAAGAATAACAAATATTCATTTGGATCTTAAAAAGTTTTTTAAATTTTACTATCATATATGTCAGTAAGGTGTTTAGGACCATCAAGTCTTTTTTTCATTTTCTGCAAGACATTTTGAATATCTTTTAGTTATATAACAATTAA
The DNA here is from genome assembly GCA_910591915.1 of Cetraspora pellucida. NCBI lineage: Eukaryota > Fungi > Glomeromycota > Glomeromycetes > Diversisporales > Gigasporaceae > Cetraspora > Cetraspora pellucida. The sequence continues at coordinate 5,349 of CAJVQA010011346.1, forward strand.
AATTAATGTTTTAAAAAGACTATAGAAAAGTGTAACATTGGTTTATATATGACACCTTTTGTGGCAGACACTTGTTTAGCAATTGGATAATTTTAAAGACATCTAAAATTAACTATTAGATGATTCAATAAGTCTTGAAAGGTGCAGTGGCTTATTTTAGGTATCATATTTGGTTTGTTGGTTGACATATTGACAACTTTGTACAATTTGCAATATTAATTATAAGTTGTATATTTAATTATATAAGCACTAACACCAAGGTTTTTATGTGCTATATACAATAACAAAAAAAAAGAAAAGTAGATTTTTTCATCATAAAAAATTAAAAATTATCAGATAAATTTCAATAAAAATTTAGTAAACATATTGGGTAACTTATATCTCTTTTGAAATTAAAAATCTACAAAATAATCTATAGAAAACTTTTAAAAACATTTAAAATACTAATATGTTTTTTTGCTTCATTAATAAAGTCTTCAGGAGCATTGAAATCAATTTCTTTATTTGGTAATTCTTTATTTTCATTGTCTATTAGGTCTGCAATAATGTTTTTCTCTTTGTTAAAGAATATATTTTTTACAAAAATAAGATTTTGTGTACTTTTTTTTCCCATTTCCAACTGGTTTCTTTTTTTTTAGATTGATTTTTAGCAATAAAACTAAAATTATTTCTATATAAAAAAATTACAAAGTCATTGTCTGAGCTATCAATATGTATTGGTTTTTTATAAATATCTATTTCTAAAAGTTCTTCTAATATGTCCATTTTTGCAAGCACTATTACAGAAGTAATAATTTCTTTATTTGAAGATTTACTAGCATCACAATAATCCTATTATGCCAGTAATGTTCTTTTTTGTTATATGAATTGTTCTAGTATATAGATTAACAAGTTTACTATTATAACTATTGCAATAGCAAGCTTTAAGAGAATGGGTTGTTGAGTGTTTGAAATAATTTGCTTTTTATTAGTTTTTTTAATAAAATATTTCTTTTGGTGTTCTATTATTATATAATAAGAATTTTGGATAAACAAAAATAAGCAAGAGAATATATAGATAAAAGAATTATAAATAAGTAAAGTATATAGGAATAGAATATATGAGTAAGCTAGAAAATTTTGAGTAAGAGTAAAAAGAACATGAATTGTAAGTTTATTTATTAGAAAGTAAGCCTTATTTATATACAATTTGAATTGTTAATAAAACATATTAGAGTGCTAATAAATCTAAAGGTTATCTAAAAGCTATTGTCCTGTAATTGTATAATCTTTAAACTCTATTTTGACAATTAAACTTTATGTTTTAGCAATTATACTTTTTGTTTATATATTATATTCTTTTTGTTGATTATCTATTAGAATGTATTTAGTAATTATTATCAGAATATTAATATGTTTTTTGTTTTATTTTAATGTAAACTATCATTAATAAAATCTTACTTTTTTTATAACAGTAAAGAAATTTATAATCAACATTTTTAGTATATTGTATTTAAATATTATAATTAGTTAATAAAACTATTAGTATTGATATATTGTTTGGCTTTTTTTGGTTTTGACAATTATACTTTTTGTTTGAAAATTATATTTGACCAGCTTTTTAAATCAATTTAAAATATTGGTATACTAATAGATCTTTTAATTTATTTTAGTGTAAACTTTCTTTTTCTATAACTATAAACAATTCATTATCAATATTTTTTTGTTTTTAGTATACAAATATTATTTCAAAAAATAAAATTATCAGTATTGATATATTGTTTATTTTTTTTGTTGATTATTATAATTATACTTGATTGGCCTTTTAAATTTATTTAAAATATCAAAGTGCTGATAGATTTTTGCTATATTTTAAACTAAACTATTGTTAATTTATAGTATTCTTTCTTTATACTTATGTTAACTGATTTAACTCTTTTTTTTATATAATATATCTTACTATTCTTAAGTACACATTAGCAGAATTTATCTTTTATGTTGGTAATATACTATACTTTTATTTGAGCCATGTTAGTTGGCATACTTTTTTTCATTATATTTTATTTAGCAGTAACTATAATATTATTATTTCTAATTAGATACAACTGTATTATATATTAAAATTTAAAGTAAACTATTATATAATAAGTAGCTATACAACATTGTCATGCAAAACTAGGAATAGGAGAAATCTACACAAATATTATTTAAGTCATGGGAAACTATATTCTTTATTGCAATCCATTTCTGAACAAGAAAATGACTATTTATAAAAGAAGTTGATAGTATTTGCAATCTGAATATTGGTTTAAATTTCAGTAATTAAGCCTAAAAACCTATTAATGAAGTTAATGTCTGACTGCTATATAGTTAGTTAGCTAGTATTACCCAGTTTCATTGAATTTGAAAACATTAAAAATCTACAAAATATATCTGTATTTAGAAATGATTAAGAAATTCTTTCAATTAAGTTCTTAATAATCAGTAATTATCATTTTATCTGTTTGATAAAAAATTTGATAAAAAAAAAATAAAAATCACCAAATATTTAGCATTGAGGCCTTTAAATTTATATTGGAACACTAATCTTTGTATCTAAAAAACTTATTTTTACTATCATTTGTTATAGCATCTTCAATTTTACAGATATTGATATAGGGTATAGGATTAGGAACAGCACTATAGAGACAAGAAGGAATGTAATGAATTGTTACTTTGAATTTGTCAATGTTGCATAACATTGCTTAAGGCAGGTAAGGCAGATTTGATTTGGCACTGGTCTATGGTGGCCTTGAGAACATTACCAGAGGAGTTTAAAGAAGCATATTGGTTTTACTTATTTATTTACTTTATTTTAATAGCACTTTTATTAATTAAAAAAAAAAACTTTATTTATTTATTTATAGGCAGGTTACAAGTTAAAAGATGATTCAGGTTTAAGAAAAAATGTACTATATCTCATGGATCTCTTTTACTATAGAGTGGGAATGCACTCTTTATAGAACATTTTTAAGAGAAAAAGTAGAAACTTGGGACATGGCTTTGACACCTTTTTTTTCATTGTCATAGACCATTTTTTCTTTTTTTACTAACACTCTTCCTTTTTTTCTACAATTCATCTGTCGTTACTTTAGCATCTTTCCCATCATCCCACAATGGCATACAATCCAATATATAATGACACATTGACACAGCACAAACTTTACCTGTCAAGATAATATTACCTTGACAGTTGGATTTCAAATCAGATGGGTGGCTTTTTCTTCAATAGATCAGTGCCATCACTTAATAGAGAGCTTGATTTTTCTTGGGCCATAGGTATTGTGATATGACAGTTTTCATGGTGCAGATCATAGATCATTACGCAATGTTTTCTCAAGGTTCTAGAGTTGAATCTATCTATAACAATATATACACTTATTTATATTTTTTTAAAAAATATTAAATAATGAATAAGTTATGCAAACTAATGAATTCCAAGATTTTGTGTAAAAAGGCATTTGTTCCTAATATCTACTTTTAAAGTATTGTTCAGGGTGCTACACAAAGTTATAATAACAAATTACCCAATTATATACTGAGAATTGCACAGATACCTGTAAACTATACATTAAAATTAAATGCTCATGTGTATAAGCATATGTATAATAGTCATACTATCAGTATAAGATGTAAAATAGCATGTAAAAAATAGGCAATGCATAACATTATATGATAAACAGAGTCATGTGGACCAATTAAGTGCTAAAAATCACACAGACACATTACTTATCTGTAAACCATACACTATTTTGTATATTATACAAACTTCATTCTTGATAGAAATAATTTTTTTGACTTTTTTTTTTAAACTAATTAAACAGCTGATGTTACTAAAATCTTTTTGACTAAAAAACTTTTGTTATTTTTGATTTTTTTTTTTGAAAATCAATATGCATAGAAGAAGCACTCAAAACATTCAAATAGTATCTTGATATTAATCAGCTTTCTCTATTATGCAATTATGACAAAGCTATTATTCAACACTTTCACAAAGCCAAAATCTATCTAGAACAACTTCATAAAGTCATAATTAATTCCCAATACCAACTTATTCTAATTAATACTATCAATTTAATCACAAGTTCAGATAATCTTTTCTATCACATAAAAGAAGTTATAACTATACCTTTTATTATTTTAAATTTTTTGATGGAAGTAATAGAAATGACTCAAATAATATTACGAAATTTTTTTTTAATAAAGCCATTGGTATACTAATAGATCTAATAATAATTTTATAAATACTGAGATCAGTTTTTTAAAAAAAGCTGTTCATTTTTTAATAAATGAAGTAGCTAAAAAAAAAATTCTGCCTCTCAACTTCAAGTGTACAAAAACAAAAAAATAATGCCTTTAATTATCAAAGCTATGAAGGCATTAAAGCAACTAGTACTACTAAACTATTTTTTTTGTTAGAGAACTTTGAATTAATGGATCTGAAAAATAAACCAAATAATAATTATACTACCACTATTATCAAAAATAATAGTAGTAATTATTAATACACTTTTACCACTATTAACTATATTAATAATAATAATTAAACCACATTACAAACAATAATAATAATAATACTATTACCAATAATATTAATAATACTAATAGCAATACTATTACCTATATTTGTGCCAATAGAACAAATAACACTAGCAACAATTGTACTACTACAACTAATAGTGCATCTGCAAGTAACAAAAATACTAAAAGCAAACAGAAACAGCAAGCTAATAGTAGTAATAATAATAATAATTAGCAAATACCATTAGTATCACTTGAACCAACTACTGGCTATCCAAAAAGACTATATAAAATCTTGAAAGACATAAATGAAGAACAATATAAGTTGTTTTATATATATATAATAATATTAGTATATAAAAATTAAATTTATAGTTATTAAATTTTCTAAAATACTTGTAGCACATATATTTAAGTAATAATAAAGCTATCAGATTAATAAATATTTTTATTTAATATGCAGAATGAAGTAATTCAAATAGTTTATAACTTTGACAAAAGGTTGCAAATAAACTATACAAAAAATTGAAGTAAAATTTCTTACTAAGTGGTCACAAAAACTATGCCAGTAATCAAAAAGATACTTAAAACTAATTTTAGGTTTAAATTAAGTAAATTAAAATATATCTTAAAAAGCCTTTACTAACATCATTGGAAAAATAAAAAATTGATAATAATTCTAAGAAAATAATAAAAAATAAAAAAAGAGTAAGTGTAAATAATCAATGTTAATCAGTATGTATAGGTCTATATTTATTCCTTAATCTTTAAGTTTTTTCAAGCAAATTTTTCTAAAAAATTATTAAAAATAAGTTTATAATCTATATTTTTTAAATTTTAAAATATTTAAATAAAATTTTATTTAATAATATTTGAAAATAAGGATTAT
>CAJVQA010011347.1:0-10776 GCA_910591915.1 Cetraspora pellucida
AATAGAATAGGACGTAATAATAAATACCCACCTTACACTCACCAAATCCAACGCCTCTTTCGAATGTAGTAACATCCTACGTTATACAAACAATGTATCGGCTACCCTATGAATAGGGAATTCTAGGGTAGTTCCGCCATTAATCATTATACTAAGAAAGTTTTTAAAATTTTTTAAAAAACAAAAAAAATTATCTAATTATTTCATTTATTATAAATGAATTTTTTATCTTTATTTACAAAAGTACCAAATTGTAAAAGAATTTATTAATGCTTTAGTAATCTTTAAAAATAAAAAATATTATACATACTTGTTTGTATTAATAAGAACTAAAATTACTAAATATCTATTAATAAAAATAAATACTATAATTTACAATATTTTTTTATTATATTTTTTTAATAAAAAAAATAAAAATACATTTTAATGATTATAACAATTATAATATTGAATACAAAAAAAATTACTAAAAACATATTTAAATATATTAATAAATATAAAAGTCTTGTAGTATTTGTTTTAAAGCAATTAAAAAAGAAGTTATAACAGATAAGAGTAAATTATTATTAGATAATTAGTTAAAATTTTCATTAATAAGACTTAATAAATTCATTAAAAAAAGAAATAAATTTAGGTTTATTATTAGAATTATAAATAATTTTTTACAAAACAAAATAAATATTATTAAAAATGTTTTTATTATAGTTTTGATATAACAAGCAATGTATTTATTTATTAAGTTTTTTAAATTACTGTAGTTAGTAAATTTTATATATTATATTTAGAATTAGAAATCTAAATATTTACTTGTATAAAAATTATTTTCTATTAATTACAAATTTGTATTTATTTTAAATCTCTAATTTTTAGTATGATATATAAAATTTGCTAATCATAATAATTTAAAAAGTATAATAATAATTCAAGTATACTATTTTTATTCATTTATTAGTTATTAATTTAGTATTTTGCTTTTATTATTTTTTTTAATAAAAGTATTAATAAAATAAACAAAATAATATATTAAATTCTTTTTTTGCTAAAGAACTAATTTTTCTATAATAAAAAATAAAATTTATTTAGAATTAGAATACTATTTATTAATTCTTCATAATACAATACTTTTAATAATAAATAAATTAGAAATAAAATTTATAAGACTAACATTATATACAAGTAAGATTGATACTAGATAGTTAATAAAAATATTATATAAGTAAATATTTAAACAAAAATATTTTAAATACAATAATAACAAAATTTTAAATTAAGTTATTTATATAATAAAAGAAGTTTACTAAATAATCTAAGTATTTAACCTATATAGTATATTACTGTACAATAATATTTGTTTAATAAATTTTTAATACTAATAATAATTCATCTAAATATATATTTCAAATTAACTTTACTAGTATCTTAAAATATTTGCTATCTATAATATATTCAAACTTGTAATATTAAATTATTATAAAAGTAAAAAATAAGAATACAAGTGAAAATCAATTGAAATGCTTGAACATTTTTATAAAAGAGATTACAACCAGCCATCTTATAGTTTTTAATTAATAAAAGAAGCAAAAAAAAATTAATAAACATATAAGTTATATATATTGTTATTATAATTTATATAAATATTAGATATAAGGTATTAATAAAATAATATATGAAATTAAATAATAAGTGATAAATAGAATTGTACAGACTAATCATATCTATGATTTTGCAAAGTAACTTTATTTAAATTACTATATAACTATATACTTCATGATTTGCATTACTCTGTTTCTAGTATTAAGTAATAAAAAATACTAATAAAGATAATGAATATAGTTTGCAAGTGTAACAAATCTTATTTCACAAAAGTAATACAAAACCATTTTTTTTAATAATTCAGATTAGGTTCAAATAATTACTCAGATGATAGTCTGGATAAACACTTAGAACTTTAATTAATAAATTTGCCAATTAAAAAAAACATATGTATTATACATGCTATATACATATAACATTGACTTTAAATACAACAAACTCAAAACTTGAAATTTCACAATAGTTTATTCATAGGTTTTTAATAAAACATAATAATATTTTATGACAAACTTTTTTTAATAAAATTTTTTTACAGTCAGTTAACTATAGAAAAAGTTGAAATTATATATAAAATTTAATGTTAAGCTTTTTTCAATTTAATAAATCAATATTTCATATTTAAGAACTTTTTTTTTAAAATCTAATTTGAAAGTTTTTTTGATGTTTTTTTGACAAATTTTGTTAGGTGAATAATTTTTTAACTTTGATATCATGTGTTTTCTATATCTCAAACTATGGGTTTTTTTTGCTTTACTGAATTATTCTAAATACAATGTTTCACCTTTGTAAAAATGACATTGATCCCTTTAGCAGGATAAGTTCTGGTCAGATACATCATGTTGTTGATTTTTTTTGAAACTTATGAACCCACTTTAAAGCATCTTTTTTAATATTAAAGTTTGCAAATTATCACGTTTTCCAAAGTGACTAGATTTTAATAGCTCTCAATAATTATAAACCGGTAGAAGCATTCATTAAAGTAAGGTGGATATCCAAAAGTTTGGTTAGGTACTAATTTATATTGTAGTTTTAGCTTACAAAATAGTGAATGGTTTACAATAATAAAATATGAGCATCTAACAAACTTTGTATCTCTTTTTTCAAAAAGAAAAGCTTAAAAATATTAATAAATTTTTAATATTTGCATAAATTAATGATGTAATAAATACTCATACTATTTAATTATCAGAACCCAACTATACTTGCTGGCAAAACCCGGACAAATCCCAAACCCCCAAAAAACAAATTGCTTTTATAAAAAATTAAATTGACAAAATAATTTGATATTTTGTAAATATAAATATATTATATATAGCTATAAGAATATATATCATTTGTTTAATAAAGATTATTAATAAAGTTTTTGAGATATTAGTTTTGGCTTGAGTTTGGGATTTGGGCGCGGACAAACCCAAACTATAATAGTTTGGGATTTAGCCGGCAAGCATAAACCCAACCTGGTACACATTATCTGGGTGCCGTTTTTCGACTCAAATAACTTTAGTTAATATGACAAAAAAAATGGCTATAGAAAGATAATTGTGAACCTAATATTGCTTTAATAACACAATCATATTAAAGGAATTTAAAAAAACTTCGTCTTTAATTATAATGATACTGTTACGCTGACTAAGAGAATTATAAATGTTCTTTGCTCTAAATAACTTCGTGTTCTATCAAGAATTTTAAGATCTTCATTCAAGTAGTACTATTGTAACGGCTAACGGATTTTAAAACTTTCGTCAAGGATAAAACCATTATACAAACTAAAAGAATTATCTTTAAATCTTAAAATATAAAAATTTAAAGTGTACCCGGGGAAATAACAACTATTACTTTAAAATTGGTTGCTTTTACTGATTAAAGCAGTGATTATAAGTCGAAAACCCCGTCATGCAAGCACATAGAAACGTGGAATAATTACCATTATCAAGTAAGGCATAATTATAAGTCATTATTACTACTAAATTACTTTGCCCATCCATGTATTACTTATATATGTTGTTATGATTTAAATCTAATGAGCAATAATTAAAAGGAATTAAGTACTAAGTTAGTGAAAAGCTTCTGATGGTTCTTTTTTTAATTGCTAATATATTTGTAGATATAATAAGTAATAACAAATTTGATATTAACAGAAATAGTAAAAAAAAGGTTCTCTTCAAAGATGATTCACCCATCTAGTATATTTAAGATCTGTTAGTTTAAATGTAAATGCATAAATGTTTATCAAAATCTGTTATATAATGTACTAGTATGATACAATATATTACACTTATTACTAACTCCCTTTAAGCAACTCAAGCATCTAGTTTATAGGAAAAAATTTATCCCATGATCTGCGTGACAAATTGAGCATCTGATATGATAAATTCAACCTTAAAATGCTGGTATTATTAAAAAATACCGAATCCACTTAAATTCATTTCCCACTTACAATAAATATAAACAAAATAAAATATTCTTTTCTCCTCAATAAGGTTAATAATTGAGACAAAAACTATTGACCAAGTCGACTAAATAATAAAACATCGACATAGGTATGGTTTTTTGACCAATCAAGCCGCTTAAAACAATTCAAAATGTAAGTAAACATTGTTCCTATTTTTAAGTTATTGAGATTAAAAATCCATTTAAGTGAGTTCTGAACCATAAATTCCGAAATTCCGAAATATAATTACATTTTAGATTCGAAGTTCTATAAAGTATGAGTGATAAATAGATTGGAGAATGAATCAGGGGAACCCATTCCCAAATTTAGAACACAGTCAATTCTATTTTATTTAAAGTCAACTAAGTCGATTTTTCAAAAAAAATCAACTTATAACATTACTCCTCAATGAGTATTTAAATATTTGTAAATTAAAGTGTAGCTTTTATAGCTTTAGATAAGGTCCACAAGTTACTTTTTTTTTTTTTGGAAATTTCACCCATTAGTAGTAAATATACAATTTAAAAAAGAGACTAATAAACAGCAAGGCACTATTTGATTAGTGGTCACTAAAATTATATACTCTTAAGGACAATTTGCACAGTAACAAGTCACAGCGAGTTACGACATATATAAAAAGTTATAACAAGAATAATTATATTAGCATATACGCCAGTTATAGCAAAAAGATATAACTAGTTATAACTCAATTACAGTATGATCATCCCAATGCTTCAAGTTCAGCTGGCACCATTACTCAAAAGTTTAAGTTGCATAACATACTTCATGGCCATCGAATATCGTTCGCGTTTCGATGATGACGCTTTGTTGTCACAGTAAAAAATTTGCATATAATTGGACCAGAAATTAAGCAATTATGCATTTCTTGTAATTATGAATATTTTATAAATAATATTTATTAAGAGAATACATTATTTTTTAAAAGTTGCTTCGATCTAATAGCTAAGAATGCTACGGAACCTGGCTGATGCTAAATTAACCATTCAGAAGCGTCAGTTTTAGTTCTAACCGAATTTCAGTCTCAATGCCGATTTTTTATAAAAAATTTTAATATGGTTTAAAACCCTAAAAAATTTTTATCCCATTTTTCATTCCTAACTAGTCATGGGATATGGAGTGTCTCACGCCCTAGCTGTGGAGAGTGTAGTGTAATTTCAATCTTTGGAAATCACCGTTATCAATTAGAATAAAGATTATATTTAAAAAATTTTCTTAGAGTGCGATTTTCTTCTAAAATTTTAGCGTGCAAATTTTTACGCCAAACCTGACTGTTTAAAGGTAATTTAAATTTAGGAACACATTTGAAATATTCAAGAGAGTTGAAACAGAATAATTATGCTAAAAATTCTAATTCTAACCTTAAAATTCCGAATTAACTTAAATTCCGTTATCACTTACGAGAAATATAGAAGATCAAACGATAATCATCAGAAAAACCATGGGGTATTTTTTTGTAAAGCGTTATAATCGATCGGTTAGTTTTAATTTTATTGTAGTTTGAAAAAGGTGTGATTGCAGATTATGATGTGAATCGGCAGATATTTTGATTTTCTGCCAATTTAAGTATTTTAAATAAATATTATCGTTCCGGTATAATCGATTATCGTTATCCATTCTCAGTTTTATGTGCTTGCTTTGAAACAATGCTTAAGCGAGTTTTAAGGCATGAACTAACCAGATTAAGCTGAATACCATCCTAAATAATACAATTTTTATGCATCATATAATAGATTAACTAAAAAAAATCTTTAAAGTTATCATCAAAATATTGTATATAAAATTTGTCAATTTATTATTAACAACAATTCTAAATTACTGAGGTGCAAGATTAAAATACTTGAAATTATTAAAAATTGACAAAAAAAAAATGCAAAAAATTACTGGCTAATTACAATAAAAAGATCATGGATTTGAAAATTCACAGAATTTTTGGGGTTTTTTTGTGTAATTTTTAGTAATTTTCAGTAATTACATAATTCATTTCTGCGTTTAATTATTAAATTCGATTTGATGTTGCATCGTTTCTTCATAAAAATTCTACCAACATTGAAACTATCATAGGAACAAATAAACTTAATTGTATTAAAGACTGAGACTTGAACATTATAAAAGAATAGGCGTTACTGGCAGTAATTGGGTGAGGGGAATTAATAGTAACTGAATCTTTGGAAGCGGGAGTAGCAGTAATAGCGCCGACAGGTGTAGATGTAGATGTAGAGGTAGATATAGTTGAATTGTCAATAGTTGAATTATCAGGTGTGCTTATGTTAACTACAAATGGTTGAGATGATTGTATGATTTGGAATCCGGATTCAGTACTAACACAAATTACACAAAAAATATTGATTGGACCGACATCACTTGTTGGAGGAGTCCATTGAAATGTAACGTTGGCTTTTTTATTTGAAGCAGCTGTATGTGAAATAAGTAAAATGAATAAAATATTACATTTAAATATAAAATAAAATTAAAAATTAAAAAATACACACAGCTATGAGTAAGAGTTCCTTGCGGATCACCAGGACAATTTGCCATTACTTTGTAGCCAGATGGAACATCCCACTGACCAACATGATCGTTTGAAGAATCTGCACCATAAAATAAGAGGCCTTTGAAGGTTGTTATATTCGATCCAGTAAGTGTAAATTGTATTGCAGGACCATTTGGAACATAGACATGATCTGTCTGAGACATGGTAATTTCGAAACCTAAGTCTACTTGCTTGCCCATAGGAGAATTGTTCACCGCTTCGATAGTTGCTTGATCTGCATTACATGTGCCTGAACCACTAGAAAATGCATAAGTGACAGTTACAAAGGTCAAAATGGTTGTTATGTAAAGGAATACAGTGTAAAAGACTGAACGCATAATGAAAATTTTTATGAATTTTTTCTCAAACGAGTGTTAAAGAAATCGGAAAAATGTTATAAAAAAGAATGTAAATAAGTTCTTAGCTAACTCTTTCGCAGAAATGAGTAAAAGGGAATTTCGAGAATTATTGAAGGATCTGTAGAAGTTGCTTTTATATTATTAACCGTACTTGACACGATAAATATTGATACGTATTACATGTGTACATACGTGTTACAAAAATTATCAATGTTTTCATCTTAATAGTAGTCAATTGAACACAATTGTGGAAAGTAATTTTTGAATGGATTAACAAATTGACTTGGCAAATTTACTTGGCGAATTGTTGTCTTAAAAATAAATATTTTTAATCATTCGACGGTTTACATATAAGTTACATTGTTATTGTATAGTAAACTAGTAGATGATTATGTAGACCTGGAGTCTGATGCTAAACTTAACTAATACCGAAATTAGCTGATGTTGAAGTTTGGATTTAATAGGAAATTTAATAATAAAATTTCAAAGCATTTATTTTCATTTCTCATTATTTTTTAAAAAAAATTTGGATTAAGATTTGATTAGAGCTGTTAGTAAAAAATTTTGTAGGTTGGTGGATTTTAATAGGTTTATTTTTCAACGTCAGCTGCGACATTTATTATTAAAAAGAGGATGATATAACCTGGAACTTGGTCTCGGATTGGATTATAATGATACGGGCAAATTGATACTGTATTTCTTAAATAAGGAGATAAAATAAGACAAGGGAACTCACCAAAAGTGTGACGAAGGTGATTTATGCAGTTTATTATTAGTGATTAGATTTAAGGAAGATGTTAACATAAAATCGGTTTATTCATTTATTAGTTAGTAACCATAAGGGAATTTTTTTCTACATTACAACCATTTTATAACTTTCACATTATTATAGGAACGAAAAGGTTTTTGTTAACTACTTACAGGCAACATTCTTAGGGTTTCTTTTAAGGGCGGAGATTTACTCTGTTATTTCTTTGATCTTAATCCAATTTCTTCACAAACATTTCCCTTTGATCTTAATCCCATCGCTTCACAAGCATTTCCATTTGATCTTAATACCATCACTTCACAAACATTTCACTTTGATATGTTTTTGTATTACAACCATTGGAACATTCCACCTAAGATGTGCATTCGTCGATTGAAGATTCCATGATATTGATGGTTCGAAGCCACGATCCTATGATCACAAGATTTTATTACGACTAATTTCGGAAATCTCACTTTCGGCCCGTAACAATAACCATTAGAAGAATCATTATCTGACATTCTATAACATCTCAGAATATGATAAATTTTTATCAATAATATTACAACAAACTTCTAACTCTTATATAAAGAATAAGTATGCAAAGATACAGTATTCGGTAAAACTTTAAACTTTCTCCATAATTTTAATATTTTTAAATTTATTATAACCGTCTAATAATTCTTTTAAATTATCTAAATATTCGAACTATTATATATTCACTAGTTTATTGTCAACTAAAGCATTATTATAATTATAAATGAGTCGCTTGACAAATACCTATAATAAATAATTACTTAATTTAATTTATTACAATGTATTCTTTAGTTTATTAACTGTTTAAGTATTTTATGTCATAAGAGTACGAATTAATTACATGTTAATGAAAAAATTTATACGTTAGAAATTAATGCTTATCTGAATTTCTTGGCTATTCAAGCTTTACACATACAACATATGTTATGCATTGAACAAATTACTCGTACTAGAATTGTTTTCTTATATTTAGATTTGCAAAAAAAGAATTGGAATTGATAAATTACTTTTGGAATCCTTGGAGCTTTTGCAGTCCTTTATACAATATTCATCAATAATTTTTAGTGTATTGAAATGCTGCCAACCAATCTGTAGCTAAATTTCCATTTCATATTTCTGCAATTTTTGCAATATTTTATTAATATAACTTATTATAATATCGAACCCTTCTTCTCTTAAAGAACGCAATATATTGTAACATATTACAAGATTAGGCAAACAATAAATAAATATATAAATAAAAACTGGTATTGTTACACAAAAAATTAAAAATTGTCTTGGCTCATTTTATTTCATTAATTTGTTTGTTATTATTATTATGATTGTTTTGCAATTTTTCAAAGCTGTCTTTATTATAAATGTTTTACGGTGATACATTTTTAATGCAACCACCTAAACACAATAATCCATAAATGTAAGCTCAAAACTCTGGTTCAGATATGCACCACCACTATAATTATTTATATAGTTTTCTAATAGCACGTTTTTGTGGCTCGTTGTAGAAAGATGATTATTAACCAAAAAAGACATGACCCAATGTCACAGATCTGGGATATTTACGCAACGATCGGGTTTGGTTCATGGTTCAAAGCGAATCCCTATTAAGAACAATTATATGGCGCTTATGGATGTTAAATTATGAGAGCGAAGTCATGGTCATGAAATTGTGCACAAAATCCTCTAAATTCACCCTCCAACACTTTAAATAATCATATCACTTGATCTCAAATAAGCTATTGATGTTTCTATTATGTATAAAACCTTTTGTCATTTAATAAATACTACATATAAACTATCTTTTTGCTGAAAATTCTATTTGCGAATCTATTATAAAGACATTGACGCCTTTTATTACCGTGTCAGGAAATAATATTTTCATTTAGAAGAGGTCTTAATGATTTATACGATCCAAACCTGAGGTACAATTTCAGATTGAGTTTTACGTGGGGCAACGCAACTAGTGTCCACAATATGAGGCGAGACCAATTTGATTCTGTGTTTTACATTATTACTCCACCTCTCTCTTTAGTAAAATGAAAATTAAATATGAGCGTGGGTGATCAAAGTTTGGTAAAAAAAGACTGAAAGACTCTGAGATAAATAAATAAAATTCATGATCTAGAAAATTTGGGACAAAAAAATTACATATAAATAAATAATAAAACTCTTTCCACCCATTTTCCAAGAGGGTGAGGTTTTTTGCAATTTTTTTTCATTTTTCCTTCGTTGGCTGTGTTGAACAAACCCCCCGCAATATATCATGTGATTGAACCAGACCCTTACGGCACGCAAGAATAATAAAACCCCTAAAAAGTAAATGGCCAATCGGAGAACAAATGCGAAAGGAAAAAGGCTAAAATACCCACAAACTAGCGTTTAAATCGACTAATTAAAAATGTTGGGAACGAAATTTACATATAGTGAGCACAACATATTGCTATAACTTCTAATGCAACATCCTACGTACCATTTCATATGACATGATGCAATGCACCGCCCCTTTCAATCATGTTCGTATTTGCGCATTCCCAAAACCAACACATGTCACTTTTCTTATAAAGCAACTTACATGATTTTTTAAAAATTCATCTTTTTAATATGTAGAAAACGATAAATACGCGCAAAAAAATTACATATATTTAAAGAATAGTCAGATACGCGTTAAGTGGGGTAACCGCAATCATGTAATAGTTGTAGTAGTATATTGTATCGAATGTTTCAAAATAAAAAAACAAATTCAGTAAACTTAATACTTTATTTGCTAAATTCAAATTTAAGAATTTGTCTTTAAAAAGCAGTTACAATTTTTATTGCAAACTTTGTAATAAACGAGATGGTCGTTGAATCGAACCTAGTGTTGTTAGGCGAAACTATTTTTGGTAAATGGCGAAAGTCGAAACTAAACACGGCGAAAGTCGAAACTGGCGAAACTCCGGCGAAACGTCGAAACTCTGGCGAAACTCCCAGTAAAGCTAAAACCCTGGAGAAAGTTAAACACAGCGTAGATTAAATCCTCTAAGATTTTGGAAAGACTGAACCATGTTGGTGAATCAAAATA
>CAJVQA010011348.1:0-10775 GCA_910591915.1 Cetraspora pellucida
GAAAAGTCCCTATACGTACCCAGTAACTTACTCGAGAGCCGCCTTAGCCATTGCCAAATCGTATCCGCCTCGTCTTGTTTTCGAGTAACGTTACGCGACGTCGACGAATCTGGAGCGACAATCCGTCGCAGTTGCTCCATCCTAGGATCCGCCCTATTAGCCCGCAACACTATATATATACCGTTTATTATATATTATAAGTAGATAAACTACCATCTATCACAAATATCGTAGTTCATGTGTAGTTTTCATTTATCTCTTTGATAGGCTTAAATTCCTAGTACAATTAACTCTGGTCCTTTTCCAAACCTTTGGACTAGGTCTGTACCACTAAGTCTTTCGCTACAACATCACAATATTATTCCTTATAACATTTTTGTCACTACCCGATTATTCTTTTTATAATTTAGTTACTGGTTTTTTTTTTTTAAAAAAAAAACAAAAAAAAACAGCGACACTATATTATCTGAAAAAATTTGTGAATACCAGTAATATTATAAAAAGTTCACGTTTGATTAAAATAAATAAATAAATAAATAAATCGAATTTATTATAAACTTTAGCTATTAGTTACATATGATATAACGTATATTAAGTTATATATGAATGGTATATAATATACGTGTCGTATAATTTAAATTAAAAGTTGCACTTTTGGTATATTTGCTATACATAACATCTATCAAAGTTTATCTAACAAGATATACTACACTGGTTACTATAACACATTTTCTGTATCAATTACGTATTGTAAGATCTGACATAATAACCCATGAGACACCATTTCACCTCAATAAAAAATTAAATTTATTGTTATAAAAAATAAAATACACGGATGACATAACAGTATAAATAAAAGAAATCTAGTTATGATCTAAAATATTAATTCTTTCATTCTTGCAAATATTACATAATTGTATCAACGTTCAAACAAAGCCCTAATGCGTCAATGATCTCATTCAATAAGAGTTTTTTAAAAAATGCAAAGAACTAAACTTAATTATATATAAACTTATTCAAAAGTTTTAAGGCAAGTAGAAATTAATAATATAATCATTCTTTCAGCGAAAATTTATAAAGAAAGTAAAAACAAACTAATATAACTCAAACTATTAAAAATTTAAAGAAAACAAACTTAATGACAAAAAGCTTAATACTACCAACAATAATTTTAAAGTAAAATCTAAAAATGTGAGGAATTTTAAAGAATGCAAAGATCCAATAATGTTTGATCCAATAAGAACTTTACGTCTGTCTAATAAGAATTTAAGAAAGCAAAAACTTAATAATACGAACACTATTAAATAAGATTTTAAAAAAGGACTAATTATATTATCCATCCGAAACAATTTTAGAGAAAGCGAAAGCCTATGTTGATGCTGTCCAATAATAATTTAAAATGTAAAAGCTTAATATTGTGACTGCCAACATTTTAAAACATGAAGACAAACTTCTTTAATTAAAATAAAATAGTTAAACCAGCAAATTCAACCATGTATCGCAAATAACATAGACTTCCCCATATAATGAAATTACTCCTTGATCCTATGTGTGTAATCAAAAAAGGTACGCATCAAATTATTTATATTCTTGATAAATTGATCGTTAAAAAAGTGTAGTTATGATGTATTGGGGTCTAAATTTTTCGGATACCAACATTGTTGCCGATAATGAATTGTGACATTATTGTCGGAATAATTTGCATGCAACTTACAATAACAATTTATTAAAAAACTAATTAGGCTATACAACTTTATTTTCTTGGTTTTCATAACATAAAATTTTTAAACAGACCCGGTCGACCGGCTTTTTGGTTTTTTTTTTTAAAAAATAAATTTCATATATAAATTTTTTTTTAAAAAACCTGCCCGGTTATTACAGCTGTTTTCATAAATTCTGGAAAATCTGGTAAAAATTGATCGACTGAATATTTGTCGATTCGATAAGTTTTGATTCGGCAGTAATAATCTTTTGATTCGGACGTAGTCACATCCGAATCAAAAGTTTATCGAATCGATAAACATCCAACCGGAAATTTTTGCCAGATTTTCCAGAATTTATGCATGATTGATCAAAATAATTTTTTTTTCACTGTTGGATTAAAGTTCGGACCTACCAAGAAGTTAAGGTTTGGTTTAGAGGGTTGCAGTTATAGTAAAATTTCATGAGGAACTTTTTTTAGTACGCAGAAATAGGGATGGGTTCGGTCAGTCATATGCTCAAATAACTGGTCAATAGCGGTTAATAACTGATCAATTATTAATTATATCTTAGAAAAATTTTCGATTAATATAAAATTTTGCTTCATATTTTAAAGGGTGTTTTGTTCTTAAAATTACTAAGAAATTTCACAATAACGCTCTAAGTAAACTTGTTCAGTAGGCTAATCAATTTTTAATATTATAATCACGATTAGAACCGGAATGACCTGCTAAACAACTTTAGAGTTATACATAGAGATGGGAAAATCGAGGTCTTTTTGAATCTACTGCGCAGCTTGCGCAGCTTGCGCAGCCTGCAAAGCCTGCAAAGCCTGCACAGCCTCAGTCCTTAGAGACTTTTGCTCATTAGGTTTCACGTTTATATATAAAACATCTACTTCATATGTGTAAACTTGGGCTCTCATCATTTTAATTAGGCTAGTTTAAACGTCAGTTTTTGTTTTTTTGCGTTTTTTTTCACTTTTTCTCTGCATATCGGTGAATTAATAATTCTGGTCAAATTTGCAGATCATTTGGCCAGATCTAGAACAAATCGTGGTCAAATGATCTGCATGTTTGACCAGAATTATGAACGATGGATTCTATTAATCAAGTGATGCAGATCCGACCGATTCGAACCGATTTCCGATTGGTAATTCAAACTTGGATTATAGAGCTGGCTAAAATTATGCCAGCTGGCCAGAATTATGAAAATCGCACCGCGCAACCTCAAAAAATACCTGCGCAGTGTCCCATTTCTAGTTATACATAATTTGGTCCAGAATTAAATTTTAATTATTTTAACTTCCAGAATTAATTTTTTAACTATTTTAACTCCTAGAATTAATTTTTTAATTATTTTAACTCCCCAATAAAATTTCTTAAGATTTTAATCTGTTTAACGGTAAAATTAATCCAGAAATATTTTTCACTTAGTGTAAGGCTGTGATTTCATTAGTAAAATGCAGGCGTTAAAATTTTGCATAACTTTGGCCTTAAGTTTTGATCGTTGCTATTAGCAAATCAAAATTGTGAATTTTCCACGTATTTTTGAGTGATAGTGAATGTCATGTGTTAGATTCATATCAAAATGAAAATTAGAAGATTAATAATAAGAAAGTTCTTGTACACATATTTCATGTCTAATTAAACAATAATTAAAGTATTCATTATTTTTATAACTAGTCATTAAAAATATAGCATCGGTCAACCTGTTAGTATCGGTTACGGTTAATAACTGGTCATGAACGGCTATAACGTAACCGAACCCGTCCATAGGTAGAAGACACTTTCATAGGCAAAATTTTAAGCTTCTTTTGCGCTACATGAAATTTTGAGTGACGTAATCAGCTAGTCCAATCGGAGACACATACCCAATTACGTAGAACTCCCCTTAGATACAACGTTCCACATTGGTTATATCCGGTGAACTTACAGCCAATTATTGCAGATCATTTAACGCTTGTCATCTGGTAGTCATGTGATATGCTTTAGCTGCACAACATATATACCGGAGGCAAATCCAGTTTTTACCGTTATACTAAATTCAGTTATTTTTTTAATGTTACTGAACGAATGAATTATTTAAATATTTAAAATTTTTCATAATTCTTTCAAGATGATGTTGCCAAACGAATGTCTATTTGAAATATTTAACAATTTTCGGACTGATTTTAAAACCTTATTTTCGTGCCTTCTAGTAAACCGTCTATGGTGTAGAATTATTATACCAATATTATGGTGTGAACCGTCAAATTATTCCAGTGATAAAAGACTTATAAGAATATATCTTTTAGCATTAAATGCTGAAGAGCAAGCTCCATTGAACCCCTTAAACATTTTTCTTCCAAATTATCCAAGACCATTATTTGAGTACGAAAGTTATACAACATCTGTTGGCTCTTTTATGGATAAAGGAATCAAAAATTGGCTTAAAAATGAAGGATATAATGTAAATTATTTCAAAAAAGATAAACTAGCAAATGCTATCAAATGCTCTTTAGTTGCGATGTTTTTGCGAGCAAGCAAAAATCTTAAATATTTAAAACTTAACAATACTATTAATAAAATAGTGTTAAGCGCGCTTTGCAAGAATACGACGCTGTCTTCTTTGAATTTCCAACATAATGATCTTGGACTAGAAGAGAAAAACGTATTAGCAGATGCACTTTGCAAGAACACCACGCTAACATCTTTAGATCTTAGTTTTAATAATCTTGGATCAAAAGGAGGAAGAGCATTAGCAGATGCACTTTGCAAGAACTCCACACTAACTTCTTTGAATCTCTGGAGTAATAGTCTTGGATCAGAAGGAGGAAAAGCATTAGCAGATGTACTTTGCAATAATACGACCCTGACTTCTTTGGATCTTAGCTATAATAACCTTGGATCAGAAGGAGGAAGAGCATTAGCAGATGCACTTTGCAAGAACATCACGTTGACTTCTTTGAATCTTTATCGTAATAGTCTTGGCTTAAAAGGAGGAAAAGCATTAGCTGATGCACTTTGTAAGAATACCATGCTGTCTTCTTTGGACCTTTCTTGGAATAATCTTGGACCAGAGGGAGGAAAAGCGTTAGCAATTGCACTTTGCAAAAACAACACTCTGAAAATTTTGGATATTCGTTATAACCATATTAATTTCATAGAGTCTAATAATCCAAATATTAAAATATTGTACTAATGTCAAATGTAAACGTGATTGTAAATCATGTAGCTAATTTAAATTGTAATCTCTATAAATAACGTTAGCTCATATGAAATCACTTTCTGCATTTTATAACAAATTTTTAGCATATCGTATATGTCCAAATTTGATATTAATGTAAGGTTTTATTATTTTAAAATTGAGTACATCTTGCAATTTATCATTTTTATAGATTGTTGAAGCGTAAAGAGCATTGTACTTGATGTATTATGGATTATTTGTCTACTATTACAATTAAGTGCATGTAACAATGTTATGTCGTTGTCAATGCTCTGTTAATATTATTACATATTTGTTATTTAATATATTATATAGTTAAAAGCTTTAAAAACATTATATGTATATAATATAGGACAGGACTAGTCAGTGCGCCGTGCACTTTGTGCCTCTTTCAATGATAACTCAAAATTTTACTAGAGTAATCCCTATTGTAAAACTGAGCAAAAATATTCTTATCGTATTTTACTAACCCTAACTCCAATTCTACTCAGCCTAAATTTAACACTAGTTTAAACTTGTTATAATATTTTAAAATTTACTAAAGTAACTTTGTTGTGTAACTAAGCAAATTACTCTTTTTATTATTCTTTATGTACACATAAATTTTTAAAATTACAAATTATATCTTTTTTTATTAATAATATTTCTTTTTTCTTTATACTTTTTTTTTCAAAAATAAAATTTTGTTTTGGTATTAAGGTGAGGTCTTGCTTATATTTTTATTAGTAATTTAAATTGTTACATATATATATTAAAGTTAAAACTAACACTTACACTTAAGGTTAACCATTAGATTGCTAATTATACAACTATTACTATTTGTACAAAACAAATAAATTGAAAATTACATATAATAAAATTTTAGATTAATATATATATAACTTAAACCTACTAAAGTAATCAAAACTTACTTAGATTTAAATGTTTAGTATATAATTAATAATATGTTATATTTGATTTATAAAATAGATCAAATGTTAATTTTATAAATTATTTGGTCAATAAATAGAATAAAATTTATTTAATTGATATTTTTATTTTTTTTTATTTATTTTTTTTTTATAACTTAGGCAACCTTGCTAATCATCTTTATTAAGATTCTTGTATACATGTTGTATAAAGTTGGCTTAAATTTTGGTTCAACATCTTCTGGTTACTTCTGTGAGTGCCTAGAAGCACAGGTCAAGTAATTATTCCTGGTCCAAAGCTATACCAAGCTAGTCAGTAAGACCTTGAAAAAAGGGTCTTAGATTTCTATTTACAAAACTAAAAACTGAATTGAGTTATGTTTCCTGAACTTGAATCTTGTTCTTCTCTTTTCTTCTCTCATGACTCAGTTCTGTTCATTTATATTTATATTCTTTTCTTCTTTTCATGTTTCCTTGTTTAAGAGGTTTTGTTTTTTGTTATTTTTCTTCTTTTTATTCATAGTATTAATTCCTACTAATTTTTCCTAGTTGGCAACCTTATTACATCATTTTTTCATATATTTTCAAAAAACCCATTCCATATTGCATTTGTGAATACTATTATAAAGTTCTTGGTTTTCTTTAGGAATTGTATAATATCTTATATCAACTTTTTGGCTTTCTTGCATTAGGCCTTTAATGATTTTGGATCTACTTGCTAATCTTTCTTCCTTTGAAGTTCCTTATAAAAGTTTTCTAAGTTCTTCTTTGCTTGTCTTTCTCTGAGTTTCTTTTGTAAGTACTGTCTATATCAAATTGATTGATATATTTTCTGTACTATCTCATCCTTTTTCATATTCACTGCATATTGCTAGGTGGTCTTAATCCTCTTTATGGTCTTTATTACATAGTATACAAATTGCATTTTTGTATAGATTTGGTCACCTTTGTGTCAAGGTCTTGAGTACAGATAGTTTTTCATTTACATATTTAATTAATGTTACTAATTTCTTATTCCTCTTCATACTTGTACATTTTGTTTCACTTTGACTTTTAATGCTTTGTCATAATGTTGACCAGTCATGTTCTTCTTTTTTCAGAATTGGTTCTGTTTTTTGAATTGATGATATGAATCTCTATTCTGCTCAGACTTTAAGTTCTAGTACATTTTTGAAGAACTTTCTTGTTAGAATTTCAATTACTAAATTCTTCTAGCAGAATGAAACATTTGAATTCGAAGGTGTCAATTCTATTATTCTATCAGAATTGTCTATTTTGTCTTTCTCTTTTGTTAATTTATCTGCTCTATCATACTATTTGTTATAACTATGTCCTTTTACTTTAACTAAATCAAAATCTAATTCTTTTATACTAAATAATTCTAGAATACTTCTTTTAAAATTATAATTCTTTTCTTTAATCCAATATTTGTTTGACTTTAACTTTTTACTTTTGTTAAGACCTGCTATTACTACTGTATTGTCAGTATAAATCTTGACTTTTTTTTTTCTTAGTGTTATTAGTAGCACATACCAAATTACAAGCAACTCTAATTTTGTTGATGAAAACCAATTTCACATACCAATTGTATCTTTATCAATTATTTTTTCTTTTTTAGTATCTACTTGCACTTATTCTATTCTTATATGATCATTCTTTATTGAGTTTTTTGTTACTGATTTCTTGAGTGATCCATCTATATAAAAAATCAGCTTCTCATTGTTTTCTAGTTTATTTCTTTGGTTTTTATGAACTAGCTCTTTCTTAAATACTTAACTAAGTCATTGTTTTTTAATCAGTTCTATATCTAAGTCTTAATATACTACTTCTTTAACTAGGCTCTAATGTTTGCTTGGTTTAATTGATTTATTGTATTCCAATCCTCTTATCATTTCTACTCTACTTCGAGTTTGGGCATTTCTTTCTTACTAACAAGTCTTGATAGAGAGCTTTGAATTGTCTCTCTATTATTCTACCTTTTACAACTTTTCTGTTCTCTAATTTGATCTAAGTTGCAACTATTACATTTTTTCAAAAATTTGCCTATTTTGTTTTCTTGTAGTTTTGTTTTCCAATGTTCTGTAAGCACCTTTTTGAATGTATTTGCAACTAGTTTTCTAATTATTAAGGTTTCTTCTTTTCCTATTCATAGTGCTTTTAGCACAATCTATATATATTTATTTTATTATATATATTTTTTTTTTTTTTTTTTTAGTTAAAATCCCTATCTTGGGAGTTGTGATGTTTTTATTCAAGTATATTAGGACACGGCATGCCACCAAGAGCTCACCTTATATTGGAGATTACAACTAGCTATATGTACACTTTTGATGTCTAATTTAAGTAGTCCACTTACACATTACTATATAAGTTCTACACTAGTTGCCATACCTGCAAGCCAACTAGGGGTCTTGCCTATTTAAACCCTCTGCATATGCAGTCCTCCTTGTATCACAGGAACATCTTAAGACGCCACCCATCCAAGTTCCCGATGCTTATCAGTCTCTTTAGACTACTTTATCCTTAATAGGAAACTTACTAGAGTCTTTATATCCCACACATCTAGACCTAATTTTATGCAACACATTATAGTTACCTAATACTTGCAGTCACAGGGGTTACCTGTTTAACTGCTACATTACACTATTTCTACTCTTGTAAAGTTCACTAGAACCCCAGTATCTATCTTTTCAGCATCTTCTTCATCATTCCCTACTAGCTGCAACTCAGAACCGTCGGTCTCATTTATCTAGACTACCAATCCAGATGGCCCAGTATGGTATATTTCTGTATCTTTTTCCTCTGGCAAACCCGGTGGCCTGGTTGGTTATTTGCTCCTCTACACATATTTGTCATCCAGTTTTAATCTTTGGTTCCTATAAAGATGTTTCATGGGCTTTAACCAGTCCAATGGTACTGTCAAAAGTCATGCTACCTCTTTACTCAGGAATTTTCAAGTAGGTTTTCGTCACCTCAGTTTCTTAGTTTTCTACACCTGGTGGTCTTATCATGGATTTGTACCGAAGTCTTATGCAACACTGGTTAACATTCCTCTAGGTACATGTAACATTACACTTTACATAAATGCCTTGAGCTCCCAAAGCTGGGGGGACCCGGCCTGGTGTACCTGGGTAACAGTCATATGAGGCCAACCGATCGACAGAAGACAGTTACTGTAACACATATATAATTTCCAAATTTCATCATAGGTAGGATTTGAAACTTAGACCTGCCACTTGGAGGATAACAACCCAACCACTACACTAGGATCGCCATTCTCATTTTATTATATATTTATAATATTATAATTATATAATATTAATATAATTATTATATAATTATTATATTTAGTAAAAAATCAAGTTTCTGTAAAGTATATAAAAAATGTATAAGAGAAAAAGAAAATAATATGAGACAAAAAGTAGAAAAAAGTTTTACAAGAAAGTAAATATTAAATTTAGTTGTAGTTCAGTTAATATTAGGTTAAAAAGTTTTATTTAGAGCTTGTTTTGCCTATACTAAACTAGTCATGACAGAAAAATGATGCGATCATGTAACTGACAATCAATTTCTGACCTGCCTAATCAGTACAATCTTTGATCGACTCAGAACTGTATCAGATACATAATTTTTTATAAAGTGCTTTTTTTTTTTTTTACATATTAATATATATATAAAATTATATATAAAATTATATACATAAAATTATATACATAAAAAAAAAATAATTTCAACAGATTCATAATTTGTGACAGTTAAATTACTAATTTCAATTACTGTCATTAACTATTAATTTAAAAACTTATAAATTTAAAAGTTGTCTTTTAATATTAACTAAACAAATATTTATATAAAAAAATGCAAGCTTTTAATTTTCAAATTAAAACAAATTAAAATAATGAATACCATATAAATATTTTTTTAGTATATTATAATAAATATTTATTTTTTTATTGTATTAATTATTCAACACATTCTTACTTAAAAAATAGTTTTTTATTTTTTTAAATGAAGTTAATTCCAAAAGCTAAATTCTCCTTTTCTCTATATCATTTATTTATGAATTCATATTTTTGCAACACTTTTGATTGAACAGTTACATAAAGAAAATATTCAGAATATTTTATTTTTAATACATTATACTGATCTTTTAATTTATTTAATACAGTTTATAATGTTATCCTAATATTTTGACAATTTAAATTAATAACTAAAATAAAGTGATGCTAAAAATATCATTCTTTTTCATTTTCTTAATTTAGTTTATAAGTTTTTTTTTAAAATGTATCCAAATTTGTACAACCTGTAAGGACTTTCATAATTAAATTTTATTATTTTTTTATAAACTTTTATCAAAAAAATTGGTTTTCTTTTAAGTCTTATTAAAAGTTAATAGAAATATTCAGACTTTTAATTTGTACACTTTACTTGTGTTAAATATAAAAAAAATCAATTAATAAAATCACAAAAAAATAAAAAATAACTAAATATACCAAATATTTCAAATTATTTTTTATACATTTAACTTTAACTTAGGAGGCAGTGATTAAAATTAGTGGCTTAACCTGTTACAGATTATAGATATGCATAATTTCATACATATTATATAATAAAATCTTTTATTTTTTTATTTTTTTTATTTTTTTGGTATTAAGGTGAGGCCTTGCTCATATCTTTATTGATAGTTTTTAAAGTTAGTAACTTCATGAAGTTACTATATACAAAAATACTTCTATATATAAATGCTATAGCTAAGGCCAACACTTGCAATTAGGACTAACTGTTAAACTGCTAACTATATATAACTAACTTAAGTACAAATAAGAAGAAAATTACATTCAAGAGTGAAGCTCAGACATATTTATCTGCAACCTAAACCTATTAGAGTGGTCAAGACTCACCTAGATTTGGATAGTTAAAATATAATTAAATGAAATATTGTATTTGATCCAGAGAATA
>CAJVQA010011349.1:0-10775 GCA_910591915.1 Cetraspora pellucida
TGATTAATTTGTCGATTGGACGGACTGCGCCGAGATATGCGATCTAGGTCGGAAAGTCATGTGATCGGAAAATCGATCCTATGCCCTGGTGTTGTTATATGAATGACAAATACAAATAATAAATTATTTATAGTGATTACTTTTCACTATATAGATAAATTTTAAAAATTAAAATATATTTTCTTAGATTTTATAAATATAAATAGATTATACAAAGGTTCTGAAATTCTCAAAAATATAGAAAATTGTCTTTAATCAATAAATATTATATCAAAGTTAATAACAGTTATGTATAACAATGCATCTTCTAATATCAAATTTAAGTAAAATTTCTTTAATTTAATGAGATAGCTTGGTTTTTAGTTTGATAGCTAACAATTATTCATAAAATGTTTTGAACATATTCTAAATCTTACTATATATAGTTTTCTAAATGTTTTAAAAATTAAAAAATTACAGAAATTAATTAAAAGTATTTAAAAATTATTATTGTATTGTAAAATGCTAAAAACTTCTGTTTAGTTTATGATATAAATCATTTAAAACCTATTTTTAATATTGTTGCCAGATGAAATTCCACATATAGTATGTGTGAATAAGTAATAGCATTAAGAGTTGTACTGGATATGATGACTTTTACTAATTCAGATTTGCATCAATATATTTTATCAAAAGAAAATAAAAAAAAATAAAACAAATTGTTGAGGTTCTTAAACTATTTTAAGATGCAATAATGATTATATTAGCATTAAAATACTTAATCTTAACTATAGTTATTTCTTTATATTATATGCTTTTTGAAACCTTAGAGGAAATTAAAAAAAAAAAAATTCAACACTCTTTCTGATGATCATTTGAACCAAACTTTTCAAAAAACTGAACTACAGAAAAATGATATAGTTAATATATTAAACCTTATAAAAACTTTTTCAGAATATTGTACATATATAATTAAATATTAAAATATAGTTGAAAAAGAAGTTGCAGCTTTGTGATAATAGTTTAAATATACTTTGAAACTATAAAAGAAGTAGTTAATGAAAGCTAAAGTTTTTTATCAAGTAAACAACAAAGTTAGATATATTAGTTTTATACAATTGTAAAATCTATAAAGAATATCTATAAAGATCAAGAACTCACAAAAGCTACAAAGTTGATTCATCTTTTATCTTTACTTTGTTTTAAAAAAAATTTTGTAAAAAGTAGATATTTAGCTTACCTTTTCCTAAAGATCAATATATAAAACTACCAAAACAGTCAGCAGTATTTACTTCTAAACAGATTTGTTGATAATATAGATCAGAAATAATACAGTAATACAAACATAACTATACATATGTCTCAAAATACTAAAAGCCTGAAAATACTGCTTCTGAACTAACTAGTGCTTTATATTAACTCTCTATGATCAAGTTAAAGATTTTTTTTTTCTACATAGTTTTTTGTTAAATAATCTAAGTAAATAGAAAAATAGAATAGTTATTTCTATTTAGTATAGTTTATAATTTTTAAAAACCTAACATAGATATATAATTGTAACTATTTGATATTTGTAAATTGCAAGTTTTATATATTTCCTTTTTTCTTAATTATTTTTTTTTCTTTTTTATTTCTTGATTTGTATCTTTTATTAATTATTTCTATAATTCTGTTTTGTTTTTTTACATAAAAAAGTTTTTTTGTTTTTTGCTTTTCTATAAAAAGATGCTATCAGATTGGTGATGTCTTATTGTAAGATAGCAGTTAGACAAGCAGGCTATCTTTAATTGGGATAGTGTAACAGGTCAACTTAAGTATCATTTGGGTAACTAAGTAATACTAAACTTATATTAGAAAAATTCTATATAATTTGTATAGTTTTAAAAATCTTAATAAAATACTAGTATGACTGCTAAAGTTAAAAAAAATAAAAAATAAAAAAAATAATGTACTACATTGGCTAATTTGAAATTGTAAAGTTGTAAAACAAAAACTTATATGTTATTGCAATAAAACAAATATATTACATCTTTTATCTATAATATTAGATTTATGGTTTAAGTTTCAATATTTTGAATTTTTTAACTATTACATCTTATTAGTAGAATTAAAGATATTATCAAAAATAAATATGAAAATGAATATCTACTT
Source organism: Cetraspora pellucida (assembly GCA_910591915.1). NCBI lineage: Eukaryota > Fungi > Glomeromycota > Glomeromycetes > Diversisporales > Gigasporaceae > Cetraspora > Cetraspora pellucida. The sequence continues at coordinate 2,131 of CAJVQA010011349.1, forward strand.
TTTTTTGATCAAAGCATATTATATAAAACCACTACTATATAATCTACAATAATAACCTGAATTTTTAAATGAATACATATAAATTAGCAAAACAAATTAAATACACATTTAGTTACTTCATATATAAATTTAAATATTGACATATTAGAATAGTAATAAACAAATAAAACAAGTTATTTAAATTTAGCAAAATTTGTATAAGACTTTTTTTTAATCTCTACAACAAATATTTCAAGTAAACATGTATTTAGTATTAGTGAAGATATAACTACTGATAAACAGAACTAACTATATAAGAAAACAGTAAGATTAAAAATGTGTCTAAGATTATAGTGAAGAGAATTTCAGAATAAATAAAATTAATTAAGCTTACAAACTTGAATAAAAATGTTATTTTTATTCTTATCATTTTTTTTAAATAATTATATTAGATTAAAAAAAAGAACACATAATATTTTTTTATTTTCAAAATTTGCAAAATTGAGACCAACTAGATATTGTTCTTATGAACTCGGAATTGGTATTAAAATTATTCAGAAATTGAAATTAAATAAACAAAACATATAACATTTTATTATTTCAAATTTTGTTACTTTTTTTTTTTTATAAATTTTAAAATAAATGGCTTAGAAAAAATAATTCTCTTATCAAAAATCTATAAAACAGAAATCTAGTTGAATGTTATTACAAATTTGGAATTGGTATTAAATTTGATTAACACAAAAGCATTATGTACATTTTATTAATATTAAGAGTTAAAATCAAATAAGTATAAAACATTTTATTATTTTTAAATTTTACTACTTCTATTTATTTTTTTTTGTTTTTTTATTTTATTTTTTTTTTGAAGATTAAACTAGTCTCTTTTAGGACTAGAGCTTTATTTAGTAAATTAAGATATAGAGACCATAGCTAAGGTCTCAAAAAAGTTACCTTATATTAGAAAGTATAACTAGCTACATGTATATTTTTGATGTTTAATTTAAGTAGTCTGTCAATAGTTTATACTAGCTGTCATATCTGCAACCCAACTAGGAGCATTGCCTATTTAAATCGTTTGTACTGCAATTTCTATTGTATTATTAGATCATCTCCAATATATATGTTAGTCAAAAAAGTCTAGATACTTTTACTCATACTCTTAGGATCTCATATCTTATTTCATGTAGTATATCCTCAAAAGCATTATTACTAGAGCCTTCTATGTCTCACATATAGCTAATCTAGTTTTATATAATATACTATAGTTATCTAATACTTATGATTATAAGAATTACCTGTTTAACTACTATATTATACTATTTCTATTTTTGTAAAGTTCACTCAAACTCCAATATCTATCTTTTCAACTTTTTCTCTTTATTCTTCTACTATTCAACTTAAAATTTAACTAACTTTTTAGATTTCCAATCCAGATAGTTCAGTATAGTATATCTTTTAATATTCTTTTCCTCTAATAATTTTGATAGCCTGGTTAGTTATATGCTTCTCTACATATCTTGTTATTTGGTTGCATATTAGTCTATTTCTTATTGGATTTTCTGAGCTTTTATTAGTCTAACAGTACTATCAAAGCTTTATGCTATCTCTTTAATTAGAAATTTCCAAGTGATATTTCATCTTCTTAGTTTCTTGATCTTTTGCATTTGGTAATCTTATTATGTGTTTGCACTGAAGTCTTATACAATACTAATTATTAACATTCTTTTATGTACATGCAATATTACATTTTACATAGATGCTTTGAGCTCTCAATGATGAGTAAAATCTGATTAGTTGTACTCAAGATTGCAGATGTCTAAATCTAACTGATTGACAAGAAACAGTTTCCTATAATACAGATTAATTACCAAATTTCATTATAGATAGGATTTGAATCTTAGATCTGCCACTTAGAAGATGACAATTTAACTATTATACTAAAATTACCAACCTTTTTTTTTTGTTTTTTTTTTATGTATATAAGTTTTAATTAAATAAATTAAAAAAAAAGAGGTATAGTAATCTAGTGAAGTAATCAGATTGTTAGTTTTATAAATAGTAGATTGGGTATTCAAATCTTATTGATAACAAAAATTTGAATAATTATTTATATAATATTTATTTTATAATAACTATTACTAATAATTGTATTAGAATATCTGTAATAACAGTTATATTAGTATAACTGGCAAGTTATAAAACATCTGTATAATGTTGAAATTACATAGAAGAATATAAACTAACAATTAGACAGTGTAAACACTAGATAAGTTTCTGTGATTATATAAATTCATTAAAATTAGATAACAAAAAATCTATTTAAAAAGATCTAAATAGAGAGATAATTGGATCTTTGATAATATTATTATAAAAACTAAACTACTAAAAACAGATACCAAGGTCATAGTATTTAGATAAATAAAAATCTTGAAATTGAAAAAAACTCAGAAGTATCACTAACCAGGTCACTGAAATGAATTGAAAAAAAAGAATATTAAGCTGACTCAATATATTAATAGATTAATTATAGTTTTATACAAATTATCTAAATTAGGAGTCTAATAAAAAGACAAAAATATACTAAAATATTAAGGATATACTGTGAAGTAAATATTAAGATCTGTATAAACTCTACAAAAACATAATAGTTTAATAATTAATCCTAACTATAAGTATTAATTTTACTATAATGATATCAGGTTAACAATAAAAATAGATACAGAAGACACTAAAAGATTTATTTTAAAGATAAAATAGTTTTAAAGTTAAGATAATGATCTAGATATTTGAATATAATCTAATAAAATTAACACAAATTGCAGATTCAGAGAATTTAAAGTAGAACATCCAAGCAGAAATATTAAGTACAGCAATTGGTAAAGAATCTTTGAACAGACTTCTTAAATAGATAATATAAAAAAATTATACATGTAACCAATTGTATGCTCTCCTGTAATGGTTCATTAAATTACATTACCAAAAAAGTAATTAATAAAAGTCAAAAAACCAAAAAGGTCACCTTAACACCAAAAAAAAAACAAACACCTTATCAAAAATCTGCATAACAAGGATCTAACTAGATATTATTACAAACTTGAAATTGGTATTGAATTAATTAATACATATTATTAAAGTCAAAGGTTGAAATCGAAATAGCAAATATAAAATACAGTATTTTATTATTTTCAAATTCTGCTAATATAAGAAATGCATTTATTGGCTTAAATCATACAGTATTAATCTTTTTTTTTTTTTTTTAGGCATATGAGCATCTATAAACAAAATTATCAAATAATAGATATTGATTGGTAGTAGCACTATTACATTAGTACATTATTATTGTAAGAAATAAAAACTTGAGCTCTATGATAGTTTTTAATTTGGTGCATAAAATCTGATTCAATCTCTTACAAACTACATGAATACATAAAATTGCATTTGATACGTACTTGTTACGAAATGTTATTTTTTAATATAATGTAAATGATTTTCAGTAAACCTATTTATGCACAATAATCGAGTCCTGGGTCGGGTTTCGGTTTTGATGATACGGTTTCGGGTTTGGAAACTGAATCGAATCGAATTTTCGATTCGAGCCCGGTTTTGTACAAAACCCGAACCGTGCGGAACACTAATACTCACCCTAACCCTAATCCTAATTTAGGCCGGTTTTAATCAACTACCCCAGTGGCACCGACAGATTTTCACTGATCGACAATATTTTAAAACCAAAAGACGGTACATTAAGGTCAGGTTTATAATTATAACGATCTATGTCTTATACTAAAATTTTGCAAGGAAATTTTTTTACTAAAGCGCAGATGGTTACATAGAGTTATGGTGGTTTTTAAAAAATGGTAGTTTTTTGTTTAATCTGACGCAAGTTTTAATCCGAGGCACGACATAAATACACAAATTGCCAAGTTCTACACGTCGTTCCTTTGTTTTTTTTTTTTTAGCATAGGCCAACTTCGTGATATGGCTAAACCAAGCAAGCTTTCCAGGTAGTTGCGTTCCGGTGTAATTGAAAGATCGAAAGGCACATAAAGAATACTTTCAGCACCACTTTAAACGCGTTATACAACGTCTGTCCTCTGGATACTTCCCGCAGATCACTCCGTAACTCACTCCATGATATCTTGTATAAAGATCCAGACTTCCGTAAAAAGTCTCAAGCCCATACTACGATATTTGGCTGGTTTGAGGATGAAAAATTATCCTCCTCCTCTACCTCCTCTAAATTGCCTAAAGGAACTACAATATTTAAAAAAACGCGACTTTATTCATCAACAGTGTATGGACCTTGTGGAACTGTCAACAACCACAGTACTAGAACCACTCGTGAGTCTTCTCCGGAAGTACAGCAAAACTTTTCCTTTACCGAAAACGAACAGGGGGCAGTAATAGAGCCTTTTGTTAATCTTGCTGAAAAAGCAATTTATGAGTTTCTGGTTAAAAATGAATCAGTCATTCCTCTAGAGGTTGTCGAAAGATTCGTGGCTAAACAGCGTCCTCCTGTTAGCACAGATTTCAATAATGCAGATCTTCTGTGCATGCTAAATTTTTTAATAGAAAACATTAACATTTTCTTAAAAAAATCTGTATTTCACGGCCGATTTAAAGCCAACCCTGTTGAATTGCTAACTAATTTTAAAATGAATATAAGAAATAAATTGGCACATGGGGTCGTGATTAATGACAAAGGTCGCTGGAGTGATCATGCGCTTCAACATGTCGCAATATTAGCGTGTGAAGTTATCATTTGTCTTAGTAAGTTGACTATGTGATAACAATTTGATTTTACAGAGAGGCATAAGCTGATTTTTTTTTGACACTAGGTGGTAATTATGAAGATGCATCTGCCAAAAAGGAAACCGTTGATAGAGAAATGACTAAAAGATGGATTAATAAAGCTTCACAAGAAAAAAATTGGACGTAGCACCTGGTGATAAAGAGAATGTTGACCCATCTCAAAAACGAAAGTTGGATGAAACGCTTGATAATATAGAGAATATTGATACACCACGGAAAAAGAAGGCTGATGATTCGAATTTCGGGGAAATAACAGATCTAACACTTGTTATTCTTGGAGAGTTGGAAGAAACCGAGAAGGGCGACAAGAAAAAGATGTTAAAATTAGCTATGGACGAAAATGAGTACATGACAAAGTTCTGGAAAATGGTAAGGGCAGAAGAAAGAAGAATTCAACTCCATAAGTTTATTCAATTTACAAGTTTAATGTTTGATGTTGTAAGTATTGAATTTTGAATTTTTTATTGCGCGATAGATCATATTACTATATAATACGCTAATGACTTGTCTGTTTTTGTATCTGTAGAATTTGAAGATAAAGAATCAAGAAGAATGAAAATAAGAGGTGTGTGTGTTGACTTAATGCAGTTGGCAGTGTGACAGGGAGAATAAGTTCTCGCACGTCGCGTCGACTCTTAGTTGGCGTGGTGTGCATCTCAGTCTGGGAGCTGATTGCTCCAAGGGTGGGAATAAATCGGCTTGCATGGAAACGTAATTGTGATCATGTGATTACAAACATTCTGAAAAAATGTAGTTACTATATTTGGAGGGGTGTAGTTTCTTCCGGCTCAGTCTGGGAATTTTCATGGAAACGTAATTGTGATCATGTGATTACAAACATTCTGAAAAAATGTAGTTACTATATTTGGAGGGGTGTAGTTTCTTCCGGACTCGTTGGCTTAACTGAGGATAAACGAAGCTACTTATTCTGTCGGTTACTCCTAATTGCTCAATTTTTATTATTTTTTTGTAACAATTTCTAACCACTATTTTTAGAATAAAAATAGATATCTTTATACGGTAAATCTTGGAGAAAAATTTTTTACTCATTACTGCGCCTATGACATGACCAAACCCCGTGAACGTGGACGTGTACTGTAATGCAATATAATAAAGTTACGCTTCTTACCTCAAGAAGAAAATTTGTATCAAGTTTTATTAAAAACCGAAATTTTATGTTCATAACGATAACGGCAAGTAAACTTTGAAAAAGCCGTGTTATTAGTAAAGTACAATTCAACCACAGTTAATATAAAAATCATAAAATAATAAAGACGTGTGATTTTTGTACTTCCTCAGAGTATGTTGGGTAACGATAACTTGATCTTAAATTCTAGGGATCGTTTACTGAGATCACAATAAGATAATGCGATGTATTGTATACAGTATTTACATGTTAGTGGCAAAACTCTGGAATACAAAAACAAAATTAAATAATGCACAATCAGTAACGCATGACGCATGTCAATATTTTTCTTAATGATACTTCGTGTCAGGTATTCCGGCGCACCTAGTACTAATAGTAAAAATTTTCAGGAAAAGTGCAGTTGTTTTTAATATTTATTGAAATAAACTAAAAACATAATTACTACTTATTAGTACTACATCAAAAAAGTAACTCTAATCCGAACGTTACATATGACCACGTGATCAAATATTAACTTTTTTTAATATTAAATGCAAAGATTAACTTTGATTAACTAGCATTAACATTAATGTTAATTATGCTCTTTTTACTCTTTTTATGCAAACATTCTTTTTTTTATTTTATTTCGGCTTTTTGTTGTGTTTTCTTTACCTCTTTATCAGCTTGTTTCTGAGCAGCTGTTTCTTTTCTTTATTTTATACTTTCTACTTTGTTTTTTGTTAACTCATTTATTTCTTTTAATGCTTGTATAAATTTCTTATTAGCAAGAAGTTGAGTAAAAAGAAGAGTTTTCTTTTTTTTGATTATTGAAATTTCAATTTATTTGTTTGCAATACTTGAGAAATAGGATTCTTAAAAGTTAGTTTTAGTAAATAGATACTAGAATTTTTAAATTTTTTAAATTTTTCTTTTAATATTGTATTTTCATTCTTTAAAAAAACAATTTTTGGTTTTAATAGTTTATTTTTTATTATAGTACTAGCTTAAATAAAAGAATAATTTTATTTAAAAAATAAAATGAATGAATAATAAATTAGTTAAGATGATAAAAATAGATATAAAAAAATAATAAATAAGTTAAAAAGAATAATAAACAACTTGTTACAATATAGAAAATATAGATTTTGTTAAAAAAATAATAATACAGTATTTGAAAGAAATTCTTGATTAGTTGGTTAAGATAAAAATAAAACATTAATTTATTTTATATATAGAAAAAACAAGATTCAATTAATAATATTAAAATTAAAAAATCAAATTTTTGTAGTTTTATAAATATTAGTAATTGTATCAAATATATAAGTTTTTATATATGCTAGACTAAACATTTTATCAAATATATATTTAGTTACTAATTTATCACTCTCACTATGAAGTTTATTACAAATTTTATTATATTTAATTTTTAGTTTGAAAAATTAAAATTTAGACAGTTAAAAAATATAAGTTGTATATAGAAAAAATATATATATATAAATTTATTTTTTATAATAAAAATTGATGCTTAGAAGATGATAAGCTTAGTGCAGTAGTTGGGTTGTCATTCTTCAAGTGGCAGGTCCAAGATTTATATATGCATTACAGTAATTGTCTTCTATTAATTAGTTGGCCTCATGTGGCTATAACTCAGATATACCAAGTTGGGTTCTACTGACATTGGGAGCTTGAGACATTTATGCAAAATGTACCATTATACATATATAAAGAAATGTATAACTGGTGTTGTATAAGACTTCAGTGTAAACTTATAATAAGATTACTGGGCATAAAAAACTAAAAAACTAAGATAACAAAAACCTACTTAGAAATTCCTAAATAAAGAAGTAGTGTGAATTTTTAATAGTACCATCAGACTAATTAAGGCTCATAAAACATCTTTATAGAAACTAAAGATTAAAACCAAATGACAAATATGTATAGAGGAGCACATAACCAACCAGGCCATCAGACTTGCTAAAGGAAAAAGATACAGAAGTATATCATATCAGAACATCTAGATTGGTAATATAAATAAGACTAACAATTCTAAGTTGTAGCTAATAAAGAATGATAAAGAAAATACCAAAAAGATATGTACTAAGATTCTAGTAAACTTTACAAGAATAAAAATAGTATAATATAGCAGTTAAATAGGTAACTTCTGTGACTGCAAATGTTAGATAACTATAATGTGTTGCATAAAACTAGATTAGTATATATAAAACATAAAGGCTTTAATAAGTTTTCTATTAAAAATAAAGTAGTTCTAAGGATACTAACTAGCATTGAAAACTTAAATGAATATAGTCTTAAAAATGTTCTTATGATACAAGAAGGATTGTATATGCAGAAGGTTTAAATAGACAAAACTCCTAGTTGGCTTGCAAGTATGGCATCTAGAGTAGAACTTATATAGTAATATATAAACAGATTACTTAAATTATATCAGCAAAATTATAGATGCGAAATATTTCGAAAGAATTTGCATAGTGCAAAAATTTCGAAATAATCTAAAAGAAATTTTGAAATTTTTGCAAAATGCAAAATATTTCAAAATATTGCAAAATAAATTTCGAAATTATTGCACTATGAAAAATGTTTTGCAATATTGCGAAAAAATTTTTTGAAATTATTACGCAGTGAAAATATTTTGGAATATAGCAAAAGAATTTATCTAAATATGTGGAGTGCAAATAAGGTAAAATAAATTAAGAAATTATTTGAA
>CAJVQA010011350.1:0-10774 GCA_910591915.1 Cetraspora pellucida
GGTAGCCTGTGTTAGTGTTCTAAAAGTGAGTAGATAGTTAACAACAGGGGGCCCCCTGTGCCTTACTGGCAGGTGACATACTCTGAAATGTGTAACGGCCTGGAAACCAGTACAAAAAGGGTAGATACTATACTGCTCAGACGATATACCAGGTAGGTATATATGGGGGGTTAGTTGGAGATTCCAATATGACAGGGCAGATGATCAGAGGGTTTAAATGGATAATCTCCTAGTAGGTTATAGGTATAGCACCTAGTGTAGAACCTTAGGGCGGACTACTTAAATAGGCAACCAAAAGTTGCACATGTGACTAGTTGTACTCTCATCTCTGTAAAAAATAGTTGTAATAGCTAACACAATAAAAGTCAATAAAGTATCACCACAAGTATGGCATTTAACAAAAAAAAAAAAAAAAAAATTAAAAACTCTAATTGCAAGGTACTGACCTGAAAATGTATTCAATGCTGATAAGACAGATTTATTCTATAGAATAGAATTCAATTAAACTTTATTATCTGACCCCATATTTGGAAAAAAAAGATAATATAAGCACTTCAGAAAAAAAACCAGGAAGTGAATATTTAAGTTATCACTGTAGAAAAGTTATAGTAATAACTTAAATATTCACTTTCTGATTTTCTCTATGCAGTGCTCATATCTAATTCAATAAATAATTACTGACATATCTCATTAATTTTTAGAATAAAAGTTGACTGACAATAATGTTAACAACAAATTCTACCAGTAATGAAAAACTCAAACCTCTTGTTATTGATAAATCTAATAAACTATATTGCTTTAAAAAGGCTAAAGATCATTTTGTATTACCTGTAATCTATAAAAATAATGCAAGTACATAAATGAAACAAGATATTTTTAAAGAATAGTTAAAGGATCTAGACTATAAATTTCAGGCTGAAGACAAAAGAGTTTTATTACTAATTGATAATATGACTTCTTATAGTACAACAGACAGTGATAATAAAGAAAGAAGTCAAACTGATAACTGTGTAAGTTATTTAATCTATTTTTTTTTTTAAAAAAAAAAAAAAATTATTTATTAAAAAAAAAATTTTAATGAGAACTTTTTAATTATAACTATAAACCTACAAAAAGAATATTGTAATAGACAATAAAGATTTTAATCATAAACATGGTCATGAATGTAGTCATGGTTATGATCATGGTTATAGATATGATTATGGTCATGGATGTAATTGTGATTATAGATGCATTCATAGTTGTAGTCCTAAACCTAGTGAGCATAATGAACCTAGTAAACTTAATAAATATAGTTCTAATGATAATAAAATAGACAGTATAAATATGAGTAACAGTAAAACATATAATATAAATACTAGTAATACTAGTCATAGATATAGTATTTCTTATGATTATTATTATAATAAGCTGCATATCTTAATTTATACTCTTCAAATTATTCTACTATATTTAGAGTAATACAAAAAGGTAATCTAAACTTTATCTTTTATTTTCTTGTACCTATTACTGTTTTATTTTTTCAAGTCATAACTATAACATTTTTTCTAGTAATAATAATAGGTAATTATTATAGTATTTTCCAAATTATTCATTTAATTAAAATAAAGTACAGTGTAATAAAACTGTTGACCTTATTTATTAATTATTTTTTTCTAGTCATATTTGTGATAATGGCTTTTCTTTTGATAATAGGTTATCTGAATCTTTTATACTAATTTGAGTGCTACAAAGTGAAAACCTGAAAACAAATCTTTAAGTTTATTATTGTAGCAGACTTAGCACAATAGCATAATATAATAATACTAAGTTCACTATAGTAATAAACTTAAAGATTTGTTTTTAGGTTTTTACTCTAGTCACTCATTTAGTCTAAGTAAAAAAAATATAAAGGCAATTAATCTAATCTAATTTCATTTCTTATTTCTAATCATAATATGTTTTTTGATCATAGCAATAGATAATTAATACTTTTCAGATTATTTATTTATTGCTATAAATTTAGTCTAAAAGAAAATTGTAAAAGCATTTACTAACTTAACTTTGTTTCTTATTTATTAGTTCTTGTAATTGTAGTCTTAACCTTAATATATTTTATAAAAATAGTAATAGCAATAGGTAAATTAAATTAGTTAAAAAAAAAACATATACTGTAAAAGACTTAATTAATTTTCTTATTTTCTAGTTCTAGTCATAGCTATAATATGTTTTCCAAAAATAAAGATAGCAATAAGTAATTAATACTTTCTAATTATCTATTTTAATTTAATCAGAAAAGAAGTTGTAAAAGCATTTACTAACCTAACTTTGTTTCTTATTTATTAGCTCTAGTCATAACTATGATCATAGGCTTAGTATATTTTCTGAAAATAATAATAGCAATAGGTGATTAATACTTTTTAAATTACATTATTTAAATTTAGTTAAAAATAATTATACTGTAAAAGGCATTTACTAAACTTTTTTATTTTTTAGTCCTGATCATAGCCATAGTATGTTTTTCACAAATTATAGTAGTGATAGGTGAATTAATATTTTCTATACTTTCTAGATTACAGTATTTCAATTAAATTTAGTTAAAAAAAATTACATAGTAATAAGTATTTACTAAACTATATTCTTATTTAGCAGTAATAGTAACTCTGATTGTAGCTGTGATCATAGCTATGCTTGTAGCTATGATTATAGCTATAGTTATAACTATGGTTATAGCTATGATCATAGCTGTGATTGTAGCCATGGTCATAGTTGTGAGACTTTTTCTAAAAATTTTAGATAATTAATACTTTCAAGATTATTTTAGTTCAAAAAAAGTACATAAGGCATTTATGTACCTAATTTTATTTTCTATATGCTAGTTCTGATAATAACTGTAATATGTTTTCTAATAATAATGCTAGTAATATATAATTATTATTTTTTGTTCATTTTAATTTAATCTGAGAAAAGTACAATAATATTTACTAAATTGATGTTATTTCTCATTTTTTAGCAATAAACATAAACATGGTTTTTCTAATAATATTAATAAAAAAAGACAGTAATCGGACTCTTTTTGTTGATTACTCAAACCAAATTTGGCAAGAAACAAAAACCAAGTTTACACAATAGCAGCTATCTGAACCCCTCTGGTAGGCCTAATAGAAAAAAAAAAGCACTCAAAAAAGGTACAAATAAAGAAAGAGCAGCCAAAAACAAGCTAACTAGCAAGAGTAATAAGGAAAATAAGAGTTTTTTCTTGAAGAAGTTATGTAAAAAACAAAATTTTGGGAAATTAGTATTAACTCTGTATTGCAGATCTTTTTGGTTACAAGAATGTAAACAAGTAAACAAACCAGTTACATGCAAACCAAATAAAGTGCACACATATACAACTTAAGATAAAAATATGAATATATTAGAAGGATGTAGTGATAGTTTAATAACAACATATATCAAAAGAGCATACTGAGCTATTAATAGTATATACAATAAGGTATTCCTTAAACAGGCAAGTAAGATATATGTTACACCTAATAGAAAAGACAGAATTATCACTATACTAACAAAACAGAGTCCAAATGAGGTTGCATTATTGAGATTAACAAGAGAGCTAATAGAGAAAGCAAAAAAAGAGCAGCCAGAAAGAAAATTAAGAATAGTAGAACAAAGTAACTATGTAGTAATAATAGAATCTGCCTTAAAAAAAACAAACAATATATCAATAGAGCAACTTCACTAGCAAAAATAGAAATAATACAAAAAATTGAACAAGAGCCATTAGTAGAAATAAATACAGAAGAAGAATATATGCAAAATAATGCAGATACAAACTAGAAAGAATCAAAACATAATATAACAGCAGAAGAAACAAACCTGCAATTTGAAATAAAACTAGAAATCAAGAGAGAAATTGACATAGTAGAAGAACCATTAGAGAAGAGTATTTGGGTATCAAGCAAAAGAAATTGCAACCAATATAACAGCCTACTTGCCAACATACTAGCACATAATATGCCAGGAACAACAAAAGAAGAATGTATAAAATTTATTGAGTAGTCACTAAAAAATAATGAACATGTTAAAGTTATTAAAGAAGTCTTTAAAAAAGGAAACTTGTAGATAGAGGTGAACTTTGACTGTAAACATAGTAGAAATGAGGCAATTCAAAGAATTAGCAGAAAAGAAGTGATTGGTACAAACTAATACCAGAAGAGCAGGAAGACAAAAAAGGAAAACAAAGATTATATAATAAAAAATATCAAAAAAAAAGAAACAGCTTGACAAAAAACATAAAAAAAATATATAACAAGAAGAAAAACAAGATTGAAGAGAACTTAAACAACTACAAAATAAATAAACAGTCTAATAATAAAGCATATATAATGATATGGGACTTGCCAACAAACATCAACAGAAGAAAGTTAGAATATATCTGTCGAAGATTCAAAAATGCCCAAGTTATAAAAATAAAAAGATTCAAGTACAAAGTGCTTGCCATAATGCAGATAGAAGACACCAGAAAAGAAGACATTCTATAGACTATATCAGTTAATAATAATAAACTGGTATGAATAACTAGAGGAGAAGAAAACCATGAAACAAAAGAAAAACAAAGAAAAAATATAGCAAAGCTAACTGAATTACCCAGAAATGCTTTATAAGTTTTATTACTATGATGTCTAAGAAGCAAAGGTGTAAAGTCAGTTCACATTCCTCCAAATAGAAATGAAAATCAAAAAAGAACAGCAATAGCCATGTTTGTGACAGAAAAAGACATGATTGCAGCTCAAATGAAACCAATTTGATATAACAACTTTAGAGTTTATTGGATTAATGAAGAGAAAAAAGAGACATGAAAAAAAGAAAGTCTTAATATAGATAAAGGAAGAAGTTAGGACAGATTTAGCCAATCCTCAGATGCAAAAGAGAATATATGCAGCAGAGAAAAACAAAGAAATAAGGCTCACTGGAACAAGAATAGGAACAGAAACAGTGCAAGTTATAAAGATACCATGTTAAAAGAAAGAAGCAAACCACAAAATCAATACAGAAGAAATCAGCAAAAGACACAAATACAAGAAACAAAAAGGAAAAGGATCTTGAAAGAGGAACAGAAGAATTTAAAGCACAGAGACAAGATAAAAAGTCACGTATAGAGAACATCTTAGAGCAAATGTAGAAGAGACTAGAAAGACTAGAAGAAACAAGAGACAAAGCTAGGAAAGACCTAGCTAATCACTTCTAAAAGCACCTTAGTTGAACTTATAAACATGAATAAGAAGATTAAAAACTTTCTGTGCAGTGAAAGAAGAGCTTTTAAAAGAAAAAATAAAAATAAATCTCCTAATTCAAAAAAAGGAAAGGAAAAGAAAGAAAAAGAGAAGGGCAGAAAGCACAGAGACAAGATATAAAAGTTTAAAAAAAAAATGAAAAAAAGGAAGAAAAAAAATAAAAATTGCATGTTACAATATCAATAAACTTAAGACCAGAGATTGGAAATTAGAAAATCTGCTAAGCTGAGCAGAAGAGGAAGAAGTAGCAATTTTGGGCATAACAGAAACAAACATTATAGAAAAAGAAGAAAAAATTCTGTTACACAATCTTAATACAAGATTCAAAGATTACTGGGCAAGTGTGGTAATGAACAAGAAAAAAGGATCAGATATTAGAATTTTAATAGATGAAACTTGGGAAAAACACATTAGAGCAGTTAAAAGATTTAATGAATATATGATAGAAGTAAGGCTATACTTTAAACAATTAATACTGATAGTAGTAGGTATATATATTCTGCCAAATGACAAAATGATTGTTAAAAAGATACAGCAAAAAATTGTAGAAATAGTAACAAACAGGAAAAAGAATACAAAAGTAGTTATACTGAAAGATTTCAATTACACAGTTGATAATATACTAGACAAACTAAATTCACAAACATCAGAGTATAAAAGACTACCAATTTTTAACTGGCTTAAAAGGTAAGAGTTTATAAACTTTTTTAGAAACCTGTATCTAACAGAGAGAGCATATATATAGTCAAGTCAAAAAGCTGCAACAAGAATTGACTATATCTGGTTATCAGAAATACTCACAGCTGGCCTACAAGAAGCCAATATAGAAGAGGCAGAAAATATAACAGATAGTGACCACAGGATAATAACAATGAACATATAAGTAGAGCATGTGGTTGTGAATCACAACTGTACAGAAATCAAATATAAAAACCAAGTGAGAACAATATATCTATATAAGAAAGCAAAACAAGAGGATTGGGAAGAATATGCTAAAGAGCTTCAAGTATAACTAGAGTAGAAAAAAGTACTAAAGCAACTAGAAGAAGATATAATGAACAGTATACATAAAACAGACATGCTAAACTATATGTAAAATACAATAGAAGAAGCTATAATAGAAGCAGCAAATAAAAAAATACCAAAAAAGAAGATATTTAATACAAAGGCAAATAGAAGACATCAGCACAGAAAGTCACAACATTGCAGACATACAATTGAACTACAACATATAATAAAAAAGACAAAAACAAGAAGAAACCAAGTAATAGAAAACAAAAAAAGAGAAGAAATAAACAATAAACTTAAAGACATTGGCAAAGAAATAGGAGTAATATTGTCAAAACTACACAAACAATAATTAGAAGCTTGGTTAGAAAACATAAAAGGTTGGCAAAGAATTGTAAAGAACAGAAGAAAAGAGGACTGGGAATGAGCTCAAAGAAAACAAATAGAAGAAAATGTAAACAGAAAATATGAGATGATTAAAACTGATCAAAGATGAATAATTGCTAGTCTATTGAACAAGCTATACAAAAAGATAATTCTTGACAGATTCATAGTTCAAAATAAAGAAAAAGTTAGTTTAATATCAGAGCCCAAAGCTGTTATAAATAGTCTGACAATGCACTTTGAGAACCAATTCAGAAAACGAAGAACCAAGCTAGAAAAATGTCAAAGGAATAGAAAGAAATATACAGCTCAAGAGAATGGTTCCAAGAATTCTGATATGAAAAGTTAGAAGGAAAAATAGAAGAAGAGAAGTGTAAAGATACTATAAGAAAACTCAAAACCAATACAGTTCCTAGAATCTTAGATATAAGCTACATTTTAATTAAATGAGCAGAAAAAAAATCACAAAAGATTTTTAGAGCTTTTGCAAATCTGGTTTTAGAAATAAGTAAAATGCCAAAGAAGTGAAAAATAGTACAAGTCTATCTGATTTCAAAAGATGCAGACTGGGGATATAATCTGAACAACATCAGATCAATAGCACTAATTGAGACCTTTAGAAAGTTAGTTACAAAGATGGTAACAAGAAGGTTGGCCAAGATACTTATGGAAAAACAAATACTTATGGAAAAACAAATACTTAAAGGGCCAAATTATGCAGATTTGTCTAGCAACTCAACAGAGCAACCAATACATATACTAAATATGATAATAGAAAAAGCATAAGAGAAAAATAAAGAAGCATAGATACTTTTGCAGGACATGAAAAAGGCATTTGATTTAGTTTTACTGAAAAGCCTAAAGTAAGCTCTCAAAAGAGTCAAAATACCACAAAAAACAATAAGATACATTATCAACCTTTTTTGTAAACAACAACTGAAAGTGATTACAACTTATAGTCTAACAGAAGAAATAACAGCAGGAGATAGTATAGACCAAGGAGAAGTAATCTCTCCACTAATATAGTGGCTTTTCTATGATCTGCTATTAGAAAGAATTCAAGAAGACAAATCATTAGGCTACACTGTAGAACAAGAAACATCAAGCAATACAAACATTAATTGTATTACAAAGTATAGACAAGCAGCAATTGCTTATGCAGATGATACTACATGGATCACAAATACCAAAGACCAAATGCTAAGAATTCTTGAAATTGCAGAGAAGTTCTTCAAAGCAAATAATATTGAAATAAATAGAGCAAAGTCAAAGCTTATAGTAATGAATTTTAGACTGAGAAAGGAAAATAGAAAAATTATATTTGGACAAAGTAGAATAATTAAAGAACCAAAAAACAAAATTATAAAATTACTAGGGATCTGCTAAACAGCAAAATGAGAAAATCGCTAGTCTGCAAAAAAGCAAAAAGAATAGTTAGCCAAACAGTCAGAGATCTCAATTATAAAAAAATAACAATAAGCCAAATTACATATATAAACAATATAGTAATAATCTCAAAATTAGGATACCTTTTGCAGTTAACAAAAATGTCAAAAAAGATGATTGACAGGATTTACCAACTGATAATATGTTTGGCTAAACATAAGTACAACATGATGAATACTACAAGCAACTGCACAATTGAGCACAAAGATTTAGGAAACTGTAAATTGTTAAGTTAGGAAATAGCAACAAAGCAAATAAGTAGTTGACTTGCAAGACTTAATAAGAAAGACTATTTGGGTAACCTAACAAAGCTTAAAATAGTACAAGAATGCCAGAATGCTGGCTTAGTAAAAGACATTTGGAAGTCTAAAATAAGGCCAGAAGAAGCAAAGTATTGAAAACATAATTTGGCTTATCAAACAATAATCAAAGCAAAAGAAATAGGAATAAATATCAAAACAGAAAACCATTTGTAAAAAGTTTACAGTTATAGAATAAGAATAAGAGACTTAGTTAAAACCAAATCTTAGATAGCAAGCAGCAGTACAATAAATAAATAGGGCTTACTGTACTTGAACCAGCTTATAGATATGAAAAAAGAAAGCTTAATTATATAGAAACAACTTAAAAGTCTTTAAAGATTGTCATGTAAAGGAAAAAAAGCCAAATGATTTAATAAAATAGAAGAAAAAATGTTAATAACACAAACAAGCAGAGAAATACATGACCAATACAAGATCAACAGCTATAATACTTAGGCATTAATGATTAATTGGACAAAGATATTCAAAGACAAAAAAGAAAGAGTGAATTATACATAGACCAAAACATAAACAACAACTTAGCAAAATATTAAAAAAGAAAAAGAAAAAGATTTTAGCTAAATATTGGCTTTTGTGAAAAGTAGAAGGAAAGACATATATAGAGACAAGCAAATGCAAAGGATGTGAAAATAAAACAGAACAATCAACAAAAAATTGTGAAAAGTGAATAAGATGGAACAATAGTATAAAAGCAGATTCTGAAACACTAGTAGAAAAAGGCAATAACAAGATTAATACAACATTAGAACAGATACTAGTAAACAGAACAATAAAGAAATAGAAGAAAGAAGAAAGAAGTCTAATTGAACTGAAACAAATAAAAAAATATGAGATAGAATTAATCAAAAAGCAAGAATTAGATAATGAAATCATAGCATATTTAATAGAAGTCCTAACAAGAAACAAGATGAAAAACAAAGACAAGTATATCTTTTATACAGATGAAGCATTATATAAAGAGAAAAGAGAGAATAGTACAGAAAAGATAGGCATTGACTGAGTACAGATTAGTAATGAAAAAAACTGGCCAAAAGAAGAAACAGCATTAGGACTTGAAGACTGGCCTTTAGTGACAATGACAGAATTTACAGCAATATAGGTAGCAATTTTAACTGTTCTAGAAAAAAAGAACATAGAAGTAAATATAGATAGTCTGGCAGCACTAAGAAACATTAATAAAGTAATTTGAGGGTTAGAGAATGACAAAGTTCTTAAAAAAAAAAAAGTAATATTAATAATGAATATTATGAACTTAATCAAATGCAAGAATAACAAAATCAAACTAGTTAAAGTTAAAAGTCACAGCAATGATAAGTAAAATGACAAAGCGAATGAACTTGCAAAGAAAGGAGCAATATATAGAATAGCGATACCTATAGAGAAGATCAAGTATAATAGAATAGAGTACTATTTAGAATAGGAAAACAAAAAAGTTGATATACTAACAAGACTTCTTTGTAAAATAATTATAAACATCAGAGTTGAAGCCAATTGAAGAGAAACAAACCTGATTTGAGTATTAGAACTAGAAACAGAAAGTACTCAATATAATTGGTCAAGTTTTTGGAAAGAGATGAACAGAACAAAAGGCATTGTTACAAAGTAGATTTTTAGCATAGCATAGTATATTATATTATTAGTAGTTATTATATATTTATTATTGTATTTTATATTATATTTATTATTAGTTATTAGCATAGTTATATTATAGTATATAGTAGTTAGAAAATAGGATCTTAATTGGCTGTTAGAAGTGTGATACAGATACATGACATTGGGTAACATCTATGATGTCATTATTGTCTTACAAACCCCAAGTACTCCTACACAAGTTTCATGTATCCTAGTACAATTTACTGTGCCAAATACCATAGTACAAACAATCTCCAAGTATCTCAACACAATTCCCAAGTGTCCCTACACAATCTCAAGTATCCTAACATAATCTTCAAGTGTCTCTGCACAATCTCAACTGTCCCTGCACAGACCCAAGTATCTTGACCCAAGTACCTTAACACATGCTTCAAGTGTTTCAAGTACAAATGACAAATACACATAAACATTGTTCCAACTATTCCTGTACAAACTTCACTTATCCCCATACAATCCCCACTACCCCTACTAGATAAAAAGATATATAAAGAGTACCTTTTCCTTGCCAATTCTAAGTTTCTACACTTCAACCCAGACATAATAACCTTTTAATAATCAAATGTGATATTCCCCCTCTAGGGTAATTTCTACAGGCAAGGTTGTCACTGTATGTTTATTTAATAAAAGTTAATCTATATACTGTTATTATCTTGAACTGTTTGCCTACTGCTGTGTAGTAAAGTGAAC
>CAJVQA010011351.1:0-10774 GCA_910591915.1 Cetraspora pellucida
ACCACAGCTCTTTATTATTTTCTTTCGCATCTTCTCTTAACATTTCCACAATATGAATTGCTTCTTCTGTTGAGTTTCCAGGTAGGCCAGCAAAGTTTGAACCCTTGAGTATCTCTTTTTCTTTTACGTATTATATGAGATATTCTTTTTGCTACCACCTTGGTTAAGCATTTTCTGAAAGTTTCTAGTAGTGCAATCGGTCTAATATTACAAAGCTTGTAACCCTATTCCTCACCTTTTGGAATTGGATATATTTGTACTAACTTCCACTTGTATGGTATCTTTCCTAGTTTCAGACACGTATCTGTGACTTTTCTGAAGACTTCTTGTGTTTTAACACTTGCACTCTTGATTAGTTTGTATCCAATATTTGACATGTCTGATGTTGTTTTATTTTTTGTCTCTCCTATTGCTTCTATCCACTCTTCAATTGTTATCTCTGCCTTTAACTTCTTATACCACTCTTCTCTAACTTCTGCAAGTGGCTTGTAAAACTTTTTAATTATTTCTTCATCTTTAATGATGTTTCTCTTTTTGAACTATTCACTGAAATGTTCCTTTGTTTGCTTTAATACTGCACTTGGTTCACTAATTAATACATGTCTATCTTCTTTCTGTTTTAACACTCAGTCGATTCTGATTTTGTTATATGGTTTGTCTAGAATACTAGAGAGCATTCTTCCCACTTCTTCATCAATTATCTCATATCTTCTATCTACTGCAATATTAATTTCATTTCTTGTACACCTGTCTTCTTCTGTCTTTTCTGCTATTCTTAATGCCTGCCACTGCTTTTTCGTTAACTAACATTACTCTTCAAGATCTGTTATTTTGCCTTTTTCTATATAACCTATTTCTAAGCCATATTCTCTATTTATCTTAACTACCTCTTTGTTAACTTTCTCTAAGTTTAGTTTAATCCTTTCTTCCTTCACCAACTTCTTAGTTTTCTGCAATAGTTTACTTAGTGCTACTATTCCTTTGTGCAACATTGTTATTCTTTTCTTTCTTCCAATTTTGCTATTTCTTTGGATTATCTTTTTTTTCAGTATATTTCTGTTCGCTGCATCTTTTATTGCACAAGATATTATGTCCCATACTAATGATTTGAACCAAGAAAATTTTTCTTAATCAGTTAACTGAGCTGAAATATTTTATATCAACTGATAAAACCAGTTAAGATTACTTTACACTTTACTTTCAGAAAATCTTAGACCTTTACCCAAATTTTTGTCTCTATCTTGCTCGTCTTTTATGTCCTTTTTCATAATTCTTGCTCATTCCTGATCCTTTCACCTGATTACCAATTCTCAACCGGTTGTACAGGTTAACTGATTAAGAATTTACTTAACTGGGTATCTGAAATTTATTCTGCTTGGGTCGGTTAACTGATTATAGCCCAACCGGTTCAAATCTCTATCCCACACTTTATCTATATTAGTGCTATATCCAACTTCTTTAAATACTTTAAGTTTACTGTTCTTAGCTAAATAATTTTCAAGATCTACTTGGTAATCTTCCCAACTTTCTTTCGTCACCTTCTTATACAAATAAATTGTTTTTGTTATGTCTTTTTTCTTCATTTCTGCTACACTATGTGTTTGAATTAAGTGTTTAAATATCAATATTGCACAAACAATGTTATGATCACTTGATGTTATATATTCTGTGTTAACTATTTTTGTCTGTTTTAAACCTGGTTGTAGATCTTCTGTAATCCATATTTGGTCAATTCTTGTTTGTACATCATTTTCTACCCAAGTAAAACCTCTTAATTCTAGGTTGCAAATTCTATATGTATCATCAAATCCCTGTCTTATCATCCATTTATATAGTAGAAGTGTTCTACTACAATTATTTTCACTACTACTTAACTTATCTAACTTGCTATTTACTACATAATTAAAGTCACCTATTACTATGAACTGCGAGTTACTTGCTCTCTCTATATACATGTTTACAATTCTTTGTTGCAACTTTCTTGTTTTTTCTTTGTCACTTGGGAGAATATATACTACTACTATTGTCAATTCTACCTGTTTAAAGTAGAACTTTGCTGCAATCAAGTATTCCTCAAATCTACAAATTTCTCCTATATGTTTCTCCCATTTTTGGCTTATCAATAACCCAACACCTGATCCTTTTTTCTTTATAATTTCACTTTGCGACCAAATGCCTCTATAATAATTGTCTTCTAGACTATATTTTAGCTCTTTACTATTGCTATTTGTTTCTACTAATTCCAAAATATCCACTTCTTCTTCCTTTGCCTACTCAACTATTGTTCTTAGCTTGATTTTGTTATGCTTTATTCCATTTATGTTGTAACATGCTATCTTAGCACTTGTTATTCTCTTTCTACTCTTATCATATCTGCTTACACTATGTACCAAATTTCTACTACTGCTCTCTAACTTTATATTTGACAGAGTGGACACTTCTTCTTGAAAGATGCCTGTGGCAACTTTCAGAAGTGATTTGGGAGCAAGCTCCCTAATTGTCTTTCTTCAATGTTGTCAAGTCTTCTTAATATTCTACTAAGAACCTCTTGTAGTTCACTTTTTTCCTCCTTCACATCAACTGCTTTCATTTGTATACTATCATTATATTTTTTGTAGACTTCTTTATTTTTTTTTTGCTGATTCTCCTTGTTACTCTCTTCTTTCTTCATGTTTCTTTGACTTTTTGATTGTCTTTCATACTGTACACTCCTATTCATGAACTGTTCTTTTACATCTTTGTTCTCTTCTCTTTTTGTTTTCATGTTTTTAAATGCTTTTCTGTTACACAAATTTAGTCTTGTGTTATAATAGTAT
This sequence comes from Cetraspora pellucida, assembly GCA_910591915.1. NCBI lineage: Eukaryota > Fungi > Glomeromycota > Glomeromycetes > Diversisporales > Gigasporaceae > Cetraspora > Cetraspora pellucida. Next base: position 2,817 of record CAJVQA010011351.1, read on the forward strand.
GGCTCTTTATTGGTGGCTATTAGTAAGTCTTCTTCTGTTTCAAAGTAGACTGATGTGATTTTTCATTAATTCTTGTTTCTATTTACCAAAATATAAACTGCTTTTATCTTTACTACCTTTAGTTGTTTTAATAATAATACCTCTATTGCTGTTGTTAGAACATTTTTAATTATTGCCTTATGTGTTGCTCTACTTTCTAATACCTCTCTTGCAAAAGCACCTAGAGTAACTCTACATGTTTTGCTTTCTTCAAAATGCACTAACCATGCCTAGTCAAGCATCGATTTTCTATTCTCATTTCTAAACTCAACAGTGAACATTGCTGCTTTGCTATTACCACAACTTTTCTACTGAATGAACCTAATTCTATCATAAAACTGAAGACATTTTCTAACCCGTGCTGGTCTTACATCTACTGGGATGTCCCACATTGTATAGATATTGTCTTTTAACTTGCTATCTACATGCATTCTTGTTGGCTCCTCTGTATAACTTTGTTCTTTTATTTGTTTGTTTTGTTTTTGTTTACTGTTTGTGGTTACTTCAGCTTTCTTTTCTTCTTTATGTTCTACTTCTACTTCATCTATTTTGTGTTTCTTGCTTGTCTCTATATCATTGGCCATGTTTTTCTGCTGCTCATTTTCTTCTATCTTCACTTTTTTTTTTTCTTTATGTTCTATTACTAAGCTCTTTCTTGCTTGCTTCTCTAGTGTGCCATAATCTATACATCCATATTCTTGCTCTAGCAATATCTCTTTCTTTTCTTTGTCTTTACTTAATTGCTCTGTACTATTCTTTTTTGGTTTTTCACTATCTCTTACTTGTATATACTCGCAGTAATTATACACTTCAATTAGATTTCTGAATACACAAACTAAGACTGCTTCAGTGCCAACTAGTTTGGCCAATTCTTCATCTTTTCTTAATACTCTTGATTTATGACTATCTAATAATTCTTTCTGTACTCTGTCAGATTTGTTAAACATATCACGATACTTTTCTAATTTCTTGCACCAATCGATCTCTGTAGATACTGCTTGAACTTTTTGTGTTATACTTCTTTGCATTATATCTATATCTTATCTGTATAAATTTAATATATGTCTTACTATATGTATCTATATTTGTTTGTTTATCTACGAAATTGCGTGTCTGTTTATTTGTTTTGTTGTGTTTATTGTTTACTCTGTCTTAATTTACATGTCATATGTGTGATCTGCAGTACAGGGTTTCTGTATATTTCCTTTTTTCGACAAAAAATTATCGTCAAAGAGCAAAATTTTCTATAAAAGTCAAGACTAGCTACTATATTGTTGTCAGCTTGGTTTACTATTCTAATAAACTCTATCTAATTTCTTCTTAGCTTCAACTTTGTTTAGTTGACAACAGTGCTTTTACTTGCTAGCTTTTGTGTTTTCTATAGTTTTCTTTCTGTTCCGATTTTGGTTATAAAGATCAGCAGAAAGAGTTTATGACGCTTTTTTTCATAATTGATTATTATTATTATTTTATTATTATTTTATTATTATTATTTAGTATTAGTTATTTTATTATTGTATTATTATTAATAATTGCTAGAACTTTCTGATTGCTTAGTAAGCACTTAGTCACTTAATCACTTAATTACTTAGTTACTTAGTCACTTAGTTACCTAGTTGCTTAGTTGCTTAGTTACTTAGTTACTTAGTAATTAGTTTCTTAGTAATCATTAGTTATTAGTTGCTAGAACCTTTTGGTCACTTAGTAATCATTTAATCACTTAGTTACTTAGTTACTTAATGCTTAGTTGTTTAGTTGTTAATTGCTTGGCTACTTAGCTTACAGATATATAAACTTTGCTAAATTCCTTAAGTATAATTAAGCAACAGACACTTCTCTTCTCTTTAATATTGTAAACACATCTTGAAATTTTTTAAAAACAAAAACCTAAGAATAACCCTTCTTGTTATTACTTTAATAAATAGTTTTTGACTATAAACTGTATTAATACTCTCCTTCTAGGTAATTTCTACAGCCAAGGTTTATCTTTTTATAGTAAAACAAAGTAAAGTTATTAGTATTGCATTACCTTTTCTAAACTGCCTTAAAGAAGAGTATATATAGTTTCTTGACAATATCTAACAGAAGCTATACTTCTCTTTTGAACATTACATATATTTATAAGAGATTTTTTGTACAATGTTATCATTATAGTATAAAAATTAAGAAGGTTTTTATTTATAACATTTGGTATCTTTTAGTAAAAAAATTAAAATTTTAGAAAAAACAAATTACTTTAAACAAGACATCTGAACATATTGAAAAAGTTATCCTAACAAGAGACCCAGACAAGTATTAGTTATTCTGACAAGTGATCTAAATAAGTATTAGTTATTTTGACAAGAGATTTAAACAAGCATTAGTTATTTTAGCAAGAGACTTAGATGAGTATCAGTTATTCTGACAGAGTCCCAAACATATATACACTTTTTTTTTTATGGATTATATTGCTACTGAACTTCACAACAAGAACATCCAAAGCTATCAACAAGCATACTTAATTGAATCTCATCTTGCAGTAAACATACTTCAAGCACAGCATTCAGATTTATTCCATTTTCAGTATTATTTCTCTTAACATACTAGCTTTCATTCATCTTTTGAACAATTTTGAACTTAGTACAGAACCAACTTTGCAGTCAACATCATTCTTTTTAAACTCAGAACAACTTTACTATTCTTACTAGCCTATATTTAAATTGAATTACATTTTACTTTTGCATTAAAGATATTATTTTTAGTTGTCAATATTAACAAAATATTGGTAATTCTAAAACAATAGCCTTAACTTTAGTTAAAAGATATACTAATTTTTTTCAACTTCTTATCTTACTTTTTGAATACCAAAATGCTTTTAACTTTTATCTTAATGTTTCTTTAAGTTTTAGTTTTGAAGAACCAGAAAAATTTAATCAACATCTTGAAAATTTAGAAAGTTCTATTCTACTATCTACTACTAATATTACTTTTACTAATAATATTTCTTTTTTATATAACTTAGAAGATTGCTTAGCTTCTTATAATGAATTAGTTATATCTACTGAACTTTCTAAAAGTCTTTATACTTCTGCTTAGACTTCACAGATTTTTTTATTAACCACTAACAATTTAGAAACAGAAGAATATATTACTGCTTCTATAGACCTTACAGAAACCTCTAGCTTATACTACACTTCTACTGACTTATCTTAACAACAAACTCTTGAAGATAGTTCTCCTCTTTTACCTTTATCTTAACTTATTCTTTCTCAATCTTAGCCTATTGTTGTTTAACCTCAATCTATTGCTATTCAGCCTCAACTTATCTTTTCTCAATCTCAACTTCTTTCTTTACTTCTACTTATTCTTAATAACTTTTTTAATTTATCTGTTAATATGACAAAACAAGCTTTACAAGATCTATACAAGCTATAACTGATCTTACTACTGTTTTGAATAAAAGTGAAAAAGTTATTCTAAAAGCTAACTTTTTTTATAATAATAGAGCTTAAGACTCAGAATAATGGTTTGAAGATTTTCAAAGAGCTACTATTGCTAACAAATGGAATACTGTTTGAAAATTAAAGCTTACTCCTATATATTTAAAAAAAATTGTATTAGATTGGTGACAAAGTCTTTACCTTGCTCCAAATGCTTTTAATAATAATGCCAATTAAAATAGGAACTTTAAACATCTTTTTAGAGCTTGCTTTCACATATCTAAACAAAAAGCTATTTGGCAAAAACAGCTTTTTAATATCAAACAAGGTCCAAACATAGTAGACATATATATTAACCATTTTAGACAATTGAAAAGACAAGTTGATTCTGGTAATACCTTTTCTGCAAATTTCACTAAACAACTATTTATTCAAGAACTATTTTTTGAATTTTCTATTAATGTGCAAGCTAGTAAATCCGCTAACTTAAATACTGTTATCACTATTGCAATGCAATAAGAAACTAAACATGTAATAGTTATTAACACTATTACAGAAATAAATCAAACTATTAAACAGCTAACAGATCAGATTGCCAAACTTAGTATCAACTTAGCACAGCAATAGCAACTATTTTAACCTTAATCTACTAACTATGTAGTTACTTTTAATACCAATAGACCTCAAGCTAAAGATTTATACTACTGCCACTATTGTAGATATATAAGATATTTTATAGCTGAATATAAAACCAGATGAGCTGAACAATAATCTAACCAAAGAGATAATTATAAAAAAAATGATAGATGCAACCAAAGATCTTATTCTTAAAATCATAACAGATTCTATTATTGAAACTCTTTTAGAGAAAGAAAAAGCTTTAGAGAAAGAAGCAGATACTCAAATTCCTATAATAGTAATAAAAGATGAACTAGTTTTCACTTACTTTTACTTTATTATAAAGATGTTAACTACCTTGTCCATGAAGATTTCTCTTCTACTTCTTCTGTTACAACATTAAAAAAATGAGAACAGTTTCTTAACAACTTTTCTATTTATACAACTATGTTTGTATATTTGTATAAAGAAGCTAAAAATGCTAATCTAGTCCAGTTACCTACTTATACTACTCTAGTAAAATGCAACATCTGATTTAAAAACAGACCCTAACAAGCTATTATCAATAGTGGTGCTGCTATTAGTATGATTGCTTATCAGACTGTTAAAGAACTAAAACTTAAGATTAAACAAGTTTCTACTAGTATAATTGTTATAACAACTGGTACTTCTATATGCTTTCTAGAAATTATTAATATTTAGAACATTTATGACAAATTTTTATTAGAATTAGAAAAGCCAATTTATGATTAAACTTAAAAAAGTATAATTTTTAAATACAAAGTTTACTATTCTTAGAATATATAGTTATTTTTATTAGAATAGCATCTGATTTTCAAAATATAAAAGCTGTCTAGAAGATTCAACTATCTAATAATATAATTCAACTATATTTATTCTTAGGACTAGTAAATTATTACTAACAGTTCATTTATAATTTCTCTAAAGTAGCATAGCCTCTAAACTAGCTACTATATAAAAAAACTTATTATATATATAATAAACTATAATAGAAAACTTTTAAAGAATTGAAATAGTAACTTATTACAGTTCTTATATTAAAATATCTAAACTTTAATAAACTATTTATCCTAGCTACTAATGTCTCTTATTATGAATTTGGAGTAATTGGATAGAAATAGAAAAAAACACCCTATGGTCTATGCAAGTAAAAGCTTAACCAAAGAAGAAGTCAATTATAATATCACTGAACTTGAATATGCTACTATTATATAAGTTATTAAACATTTTTACAAATTTCTTGGAACTGTCAAATTCATTCTAATCACTGACTATTCTGCCCTCAAGTGATTACAATCTGCTAAATCTAAAAGATACTTAGAAAAATAGATTCTAAAACTCCAACTTTATAACTTTGAAATTATTCATAAATCAAAAAAAGTTTACTTCAATATAGATGCTCTATCTTGACTTTAGACACAAACCTTATACCAAAACTCTTTTTTATGAATTTGAACTTCTATTATAATTTATATAATTATATAGAATTAGACAAGTTATCTGCCTCTCTATTTTAGAAACAAATTAAACAAATACAACATCATACTAAATATTTTATTACTAAGAAAGGATTATTATATAAGAAAAACAAAAAAAACTCTCAGTACCCTTATCATGTTATCAAATAGAATAAAGTAGAATCTGTTTTATATATGATGCATAAGCATTTTACTGTAAAACTCTTAGGAACAGATGCTATGTATTATAAAATTGCTGAACAATACTATATTAAAACCAAATGTATCAAAACATACAAGAATATGTTAAAATATGTGAAAAATGCCAAAAGAGACTAAAAGATAAACAAACTGAATCTCTTCATTTTATCCAAATAAGACAAGGTTTCAAACAAATTGAAATTGACTTAGTAGGACCTTTGCCAATTATTAAACAAAATAATTAATATATTATTGTTGCTACTAATTATTTAACAAAATGGCCAGAAGTTTGTGCTATACCTAATACTGAAGCAAATACCTTAGCTTAGTTTATTTTTTAAAAACTTATTTGTTAACATGAAACATCAAAGATTATTCTTTTCAATCAAGAAAGAAATTTTATTAGTAAAACTGTTTACATTCTATAAGAAAAGTTTCTTATTAAATATAAGTTTTCTTTATCATATCATTTACAAACAAATAGAATAATTAAATATCTTAATTAAACCTTATGTAAATCACTCGCTAAAGTAAAAGAAGATGATAACTGGGACTTACATATACCTGCTATACTGCTTGCTTATCAAACAAAAAAGCATACTACAACTGAATATACTTCTTTTCAGCTTGTATACAAATGACAAGCTGTTCTTCCAATTGAAGCTTTACTACTTGTTAAACCTCATAAAGAAACAGAATACAACTTACAAAATAGTATATTGTACTAAGCATTTGAGCTTATCAACAAGCTACCTAAATTGCATAATAATGTAAAAGAAAAGACTAATGAATTGCAATAGAAATAGAAGAAATACTTTGATGCCAAATTCATTAAGAAATATTTGAAATAGGTGACAAAGTATGGATTATTAGAAAAGATATAGAACATTCTTAATTAGCTAAATTCAAAGATAAAAGAACTGAACTCTTTATTATTCAAGAAAATTAAATAATAGTGCCTATAAACTTTGTAATGACAAAAAAAAACTATTGTAAAAGTATTATAATAGTGATCATCTTGCTAAATATTATAAAAAATAAATATAAGAACTTTTTGTTTTTATCAAATAACTGAAATTTCTAAAAAAAATTTCTAAAACTGAAGAAAAAGACAATAATATTACATAAATTTTTTAATATTACAATTTATTTGAAGATTATGATATTTAAAAATTTATATAAACATCCTCAAATTATACAAATTTTTCTAAAAATAGAATTCTTAAAACTACAATTAGAAATAGTAATTGCTTTAAACAATTTTCTCTAAATCTGAAAACAGAATTCTGTATTTCAAAATTACTTAGACATATTATCTTAAAATATTATTCTTTGAAGTGATAAAAACCAGAATAAGTTATTAACTTAAACTCTGTAATAGAAGTCTCTGTAGAATTTAATATCAATGAATTTTTATAATTAGAAGAAATACAACCTTTTTTAATCAAAACTTTACTTAATAAAGTAATTCCTAAGTTGAAAAATAATAATACTAACTATCTAACTTAATTAATAAATGATTTGAAATAAACACTAATATCAACAACTTGAAATATAACTAACTTTTTTTTTAAAAGAATATAAAAAGAACAAATTAATCAAATCTTAAAGTTCTTATTTACTTCTGAATGTACTTGATATAATCTCAATAAGAAAATTAAAGCTTACTACTACTTAAAACAAATAATCTCTAAGTTTAATAATTTTTCTGAGATTAAAGACCTTATTCAGAATACTCAAGTAACAAAAAAAACAAAAAATACTTCAAAAGATATTCTTAAAATATATGAAGTTCTTAAATTATGATTAAGAGAAATAATTTTATAGTTGAAGTATATAACTACAATATATTTCATTAAGTTGCTAAATAATAAGTATATTCAACTTCTTGAATTGATTAGAACATAGAATTTACAAAGTAAATTTTTAAAAAAAATGAAAATGTTATAAAATAAATTATTATTTTATTATTATTAGTTATTATTATTATTATTTTATTATTATTAGTTATTATTATTATTATTTTATTATTATTTTATTATTATTATTTAGTATTAGTTATTTTATTATTATTTTATTATTATTATTTAGTATTAGTTATTTTATTATTATATTATTATCAGTGGGAACTCTTTCCGACGATCACCTGGACCAAGTTGGCACCGAAAGTAGATTGAAGACTCTGGCTCCAAAGTGGATAATA
>CAJVQA010011352.1:0-10774 GCA_910591915.1 Cetraspora pellucida
TGTACTTTATGTAAAATCTTAATTGAATATTCAATAAAGATAGAGGCATGGCCTCACCATTAATATTTAAAAAAAAATAAAAAATAAAAATAAAATAATTTTTTTTTAATATTTTAATAAAAAAATCTTAATAATATTTTAAAAAAATTTATAAATAACAAAAACTTTAGTTTAAACAAAATAAATTTTTTTAATTTTTTGTTAATCTAATTTTATTATATTAATATATTAATTTTTTTATTAAATTTGTCTTTTTTAAAATTATTAAAAAAAATTTTGTAAAAAATATCTAGTAGTTGTTAAATTTGTCTTTGAACAATAATTTGTTAAATAATTTTTCAATTCAATTAATTCATTCATTATAATTTCAGAATATAATATAAAATTACAAATTGTTTTATATCTACTTCTTTATTTTTAGTAAAATAATTTCAAATCAGATCTTCAAGATAATTATTAGAATATTTTTTACTTATTTTTGTAATAAAAATAGATGTACTAATATTTTTTTTTATTGAATTCATTTTAAAAAATAATAAATTATTAAAATATAAAAAAATTAAAATAATTATTTTGCATTTTAATAATACTAGTTAAATCAAATATAAATAATCTAATATACTTTATACATAATTATGTTGTTATATATAATGTTTTATAATCAATAATCTAAATTTTACTACATTTAATTTATTATAAATCAATAATATAACAATTATTTCCTTAAAATTAATTGAGATTTAGAGTTAGATAAAATAATAATAATAATGTTAATGAACTACTTATATATGTATAGTATCTAATTAAAGTTTTAACAATGAAATATTAAAAAGAAAAAATCTCAACAATATAACAATAAATTTATTTAAATATTTAGATATGTTTATTTTATATAAATAATATTAATATATAAATAAGCGTTACTAAAAAAAACGAGATTTCGGCTTTGAATTTTCAAGGCTGAATTTTTTTACTTATAAGTTCCAAAAGCCTGAAAGCTAGTTTTCTTTTAATACAAACAAAAAGTTATCACTTTGTTTATTGTATTTGTACATTTTTATGTAAACCGCATGCTGTGCTTGATAGCCACAGGCACAAAATATTTTAATTTACTAATATGGCTCAGTCTTTTCAAAAATCTTAGAGGATTTGATCTTCGCCAATTTTTGATTTTTCCTTGGAGTTTCAACTTTTATCAAGGGTTTCACCATAGTTTCGCTGTTTTATCAGAGTTTCGCCGTTTCACCTTTCGCCGGGTTTAGTCTGTTTCACCTTTCGCCGGGTTTAGTTTCGTCTTTCGTCATTTGCCAAAAATAGTTTCGCCTGCCAACACTAGTTACGATAATTATTTTGTATAAACCATTAAACATTCAAAGTATCTTGTTTAATGCTTAATTAAGCGAGATTGGAGTTAAGAAATAGAAACTATTAACTGTTCTATATACGTGATTGTTATTTCCGATCAGCCAATTAAAAATTTTAAAAAAATAATCTATCCTGTTTAATTCATAACGATAAGGTCTATTCTTTTTGATTCATAAAAAAGGCTCATCTTTTTATTAGAGTTAAAAGGGTTAATCATATAGGATAATATCAAAAAAGCGAGCCTTTTTTATGAATCAAAAAAAAATGAACCTTGTGAATCAAAAAGGATGCGGTTGCTTATAAACAACGAATCAAAAAATAAATTGGAATTTATTAACACGCTGACATCTGGATATGGATTTTAACAGTTCATCATCCTAAATTGCTGATTTAAGATAATTTTCCTATTTCGTGCCATTTCGTGCCATGTACATAGAGTAGATCTTGCTAACCAATTATGAGATTAAATCTTCATTATTAGATTTAGGTCTGACCCTTCGTTTATTAGATGTATCAATTGTATATGTCCTTTCTAGTATCTAAGAGTTATAGTACGTATCGTGCTTTATATATTTAAATTACAGATTATCAAATGGTTACAAACATTAGACCATTAATTACTAATATCGACATACATAATGCAAAAATTTCGATCATACCACTTTTGAATGTCATTAAGTTAAAACCTTCATATTCTACTCTTATCGAAGGTTCGAGCTATCGATAGAAATGAGTTATTCTCAGTGCCATCACTTAAGAAAATTTCAGCTGAACACGATTGGTTATTAAAAACAATTTCTTTAATTCTTCTGTTAGTAACTTCCCATATGGGGTGTCCCCAATTAAAACAGCCCAGATTTACATATATCTCATTTTGAGATAATTGAGTTTAATCATTTGGTTTGATTTTCGGACTGATCCGGATTAACCAAATTTCATGATTTTGATTGGTTAAAAGTAACAGGCAACTATCGGGTAATCTCGTGATGTGCTTGGCCTCGTGTAATTTTTCTTCTATATTCTTCTACATTATCTCTATTTTTCATTATGCAAATCGACTTTCATTTATAATTGAAAAATGTCAATCATGTCAAAATATACATGAATTTGATAAAAACTCATTTTTTTTAAAAAATGTAAATCTGGGCTGTTTTAATTGGGGACACCCCATATAAGATTAATCGAACTTCTAATAATTTCCTTTTGATTTTCTATAATTTCAACCATTATTCACGGAAATGAGAAAAAATGAAAAATCAATGTGCAATAAATTTATCGTTCATTAATGAAATTATTTATAATGATGAGTTCTGCCAAGTAAAACTGAAATTTAAATATAAAGTTCATTACCATTAAGGAATATGGGATTTTAATTGACCCAATCAAATGATCAGGATAAATTCATTTCATTATTATTTAAAGCTCTAATTTGTTGTATAAAGAGATTCTATATAAAAACACTTATAAATATGTTAGAATTTGTTGCGCTATGTCATGTGCTTCGTGATAGTGCAGGTCAAATCTTCCCGAGACATAAGACTTGCATATATTTCTTCGTCAGAAAAATCTAGTACAACATTAAGGCATACTGAACCTGTAAGTTGTATCCGAGTTTGTTCAATTAGCAGTTTTATTTTATCCTAAGATATTAAGATTTTTTTTTTAAAAAAAAATTAGAGAATACAACTCTCGTAAGAATCTTCGATCTCCTTCGAACCTGGTCTTGTGTCAATCGATTCTCTTCCAAATAATGATTCGGAAATCAGATTAGATGCACGGAATCTGCGTACATGCAAAATCGACGAACACGTAATTGCACGAAATTTTTTCATGTGCACGGCAATGTGCACGAAATAATAAACGGCTACATATACTCTCGTCCTGTCACGTACCCGTGTTTGACCATAAATTCCGTGCACCATTTTTTATAGAGAAGTCTTCTCGACAACTATAGTAAAATCTTTATACTGTATTAAAGTAGATCCAACAATAATTTTTATTGCTTAATCAAGTTACTATATAAGACACACTGTTTTTTATAAGAAGTCTGCCTTCACTTATGCTTGTAGTATGTACGCGTTTTTTTTACGTTCTATTAAATAAAATTGGTTTTATTTACATATTTATCTATCTTGCACATGGCTGATACTCTTGTATGCTTAACATTATTTTCAAATTATATTTTTATACTCACTTTTGAGTTTTTTTTTTAGAATGAGTTGTAACAATACCAGAAGTTGACCCAACAGTATCAGTTGTAAGGGGGATTTGTCCAATTAGTCAATAATCGTGATGAACCAATCAGAGGTCGAGCAGAGAGACCCGGAAAATCACATGTGCGGATTAAACCTATTTTTCATTGGTAATGACAAATTGTTAAGTGCAATATGTTTAGTAAATATATTATAAGACTCTCTTATAATTAAGAAACTCACTTTTTTTAGTATACGGATTGGTTACAGAAATATATTTATCAAAAAATGCAAACAGGTGAAATAAAATTTAACTTACCCGCCTTTTTTTTTTGAATACTATATGTTGTGCGCGAGAAATTTTAACTTAGATTTAGTGAAATTAAGGTAAAATTTTCATAAGAATGTTTGATAATGATTTTAGTCAACTTAATTTTCTGAAAGGTCTAAAGAATTTATGGTCCTGGTTCTGTTCATTTATTAATGTCAACATGATATTTTGATCATAATTAATTGTTCCTTTTTTTATGTTCTGGGGTTTCATCAAACTTTTATTTATAAATATTAGTTCAAAGTTCTAATCTTTACCTATTACAGAGTAATTGAATAATTGATTAATTAGTAAAAAATATTTTCTTATCAATCATAGTAAAATCCGTGTCAACGCCGTGAATACTCCAAGCTCAACCGATCATTGAATATCTTAGAACAAGTAAATATCTACAGAAACAAGAGAATATTTAGCTGAAATAAACCACTGCTTAATTAGAAAATACACGCGTAACCGTGATTATTAACGCGTAAGAACCGGCCTTATAAAATACCAAATAAGAAAATACTTTGAGTTATTCTCCAAAAGTGATCAAAATGATGTAATGTAACTTATGGCGCAACAAGGCTTAAAAAAACAAATTTCCGATCAAAAAAAAACAATTAGAATTTTGATCATCGGCCTACATTAAGTTAATGCAAGCCAACCGCCTAAATTACGTCACAGTCGCCGGAAGATTCCTTTTTTACTCATCGTGGCAATTTTTACATATTCACACGATATCAAACGATATATTATAAAACATTAATTTTAGATAACCTCAAATAAATAATCCCTTACAATAAACTGTTGTTGAAAAAGTAAATGAGAACTAAAAATATCATTGTATATCATTTCATTAGGCTGCATTTTTTAAATCAATGGCGTTACGCGATTAATTTGGGACTTTGTCATAGATTTCGGTCAGTCCCAAATATAGGTTTTATATCTGTAGAATCTAAACAACCCGGGTTTTGGTTAAATAATAAAACCGGTGTAACAGTACATTTTAATAAATTACGGTATTTTTTAATGATAATGATGGGTATGAATAAATGATATACTGTATATCGGTATTTCTTACATTAAATTTTGTGCTGAAAAATATTCTTAAGAGAAAAAATCGCGGTTTGTTTTAATAATAGGTATTAGTGTTATATTGTTAAGAATTTATCGTTTGCTATAAAAACTTATTGCTTTTCTTTAAATATATATTAAAATATTGTTATATATCAATATTTATAAATTATTATTTAATTATATTTTTAAGCACATTCGAGTTTCTAAAAATTTTACAAAAATATATTTTCTTGCAAACCCCTGTAATTAGTAATTAGTAATCAATCACATAAAGTTTCGTCGTATCGGTATGCAGTAAGATTAATGACAGATTGCGACCTCCAATGAATGTTAATCTAAAGAACCATCCTAACGATAAATCCTGAAAACCCCTGCAGAACTTTTAATAAATATCCTAACAAGTACATACTTACGTAAAGTTCTAGTTGATTTGATTTATTAAAAATGAAAATTAAAGTTTATTTTGTTACATAAATGTAACCTATATTAAGTAAAGGTAAACCTTAAAGTTATCAAAATGCATTGTATGTGCGTACGTCGGTAATTTTCGAAAATAAAAATACAGGATATTTATACATGATAAATATTTATTTTTGGAATCAATCTTTCATTACGGGTATTAAAAGTTTTTTCTAGAACATATTATATTTTAATTCTTGAAGAGCAAGCTGCATTTCTTTAAACTCGTGTGAATATCTCATCACTAGACTAAGAAATATTGAACAAGTAAAGATACTTGGAGATGGGTTTACAAAATGGAAAGAAATGTATTTATATACCAAATACATTACCCCTAGTCATTATTTACATATTTCATATGTTTCCCATCTAATACTCTATCTATACAACTACTATTCTTTTATTGCCTTTAAAATTTCCTTTATAATTTAATTTCTTTTACAATGTCCATCAGAATTAATTCCACTTATTAATTGAGAGGATTAACTCCACTTATTATAATTATTATTTGAAAGGATTGGTTTTTCCGCATCGGTTTTTGATAATAAAGAATTTCTTAACACGCGATTTAACTTTCTCAAACGAATTTTTACATTCTTTTGTTTTAACAAAGTTCCTTGATCTCATATCTCCTCCTATTTCAGAACAATGTGAATTATAAGTTTTATTATTTTGAGAAGGGATGACAAGTGATGATTTTGTCGATATAGTTTGATGTGCTTGTACGTCACCGGAAGAGCACCTTTCAGGATCACTACAAGAATTATTTGTTATCTGAGCATTCGTGCTCATGAAAGGATCATTACTTGATGCGTAACTGTTTGATGTATTAAATGTTGTGATTAAATTATTTTTAGTTCGATTATGAGTTTGTGTTAGACCAAAAGGTACAAAAGAACGTTTTAATCTTGACGCGGGGTTTTCGGTGAGTTTAACGTTGGCAGGTGGTGTTTCTATTATTTCGATAAATTTTGATGTGACACAATCCGTTGGTTTTAAAGGAATAACAACAGAAGAGTCTTTGGTTTTTTAATAAAATAAATAAATAAATAAATTCTTTTTTAAAAATATTTTCATGTGTAAAATAATAAGATATTTTTGACAATACCATTTTCTCTATCGCAAATTCCTTCTGATGAGGTTTCAATTTTAAAGTTATTGCAACTAATCGTGTTGTTATTTGAGTTGTCAACGACATCTTGAGAATTATTACTATGAGTAAGATTAGGAAATTCTTCATTATCAGATTCGTCTAACCAACTAACACCAGAATCAAGACTAGATATAGTTGATAATCTTTTACGAATATTTGAAAGTTTGTTTGAAGTTGATTCTTTTAGTGATTTGTAATATATTTTTGAAGTTTTATAAACTGAAGGTTTCGTTTTTACTTGCATATTTTTGGTTTATTAAAAATATTAGAACTATTCAAAACAAGGAAGAAAAAAAAAAATTTAAACGGATGAATCTGATGATTTTGAATAATATTTATCAGATGAGTTCAAAAAAAAAGAAACAATAAACGCCCCACTTTTTTTGCTTAAATAAGTATTAATTATTTTTTTGCTCACGTTTTCAACAATATCATCGGTAAAATCCCCTCAACAATTTTGATATCATTGTTATTGATTCTTTTTGATAATATAAATATTTTTGTTTTCTTATTCAAATAAAAAATTCCAGGATTTAAATCATGCAGAAAATGAGACATTTATTTGTTAAGGTCACTGACAAGCTAACGTTGTAATCAACACCCCAGCCATCGTAATAATAGAGCTATTTAAAGATAAAAATGAGAATTCTATTTTTTTTTTTTTAATAAATGGCTTGCTTTAAAAGGCTTGAACTTTCTGGAATAGTTTGCATGATATTTATAATAATATTTATATAATATTTATAGTAGGAATGTTTATTATTATATCGATATACTCGGTGTATAAATTAAATTTATCGTTATCTACCATTTTAGAACAGACTTGTCAAAGTTTACAATTCATACAAAAAAAAACCAAAAAAAACACGAGGATTTAACGAAAATATTCTGTCAACTTTGTCATCAATTTTGTCATCACCTTTGTCATTAACTTTATTAATTCATCTATTTCATCAACTATTTCATATATCAATGATCGATATTATTAAACTGTATTTTGAATAAAATGACGACACTTTTCAAACCATAGTTAAAGTATGATCCCACACACATTCAATAAAGCAAATAACATAAAATACACATTTGGTAAGAACCAGAAAACAAGTCGTCTCCTGTTAGGGATGTTAAATTGCGAATCCAGTCTGGTCTTGATCCTGGATTCGGTCCTTAAATCACATGAAAATATAATAAAAATACAATACATTTTATATGACTGTATCAGATCCTGGATTGAATCCATCGAACAAGTCCATTCAATCAAATTGATTTTGTATTGTTATTTCAGGTCTAAGGTTTATAAAATGTAGGATCGAATCCCTACTGATCCTTGAAGAATCCGTTAGGATTCGATCCCAAAGGACCGATTAACATCCCTATCTTTTGTGTTCCCTTTGATAATTTCTATTAATAGAATAAGATTGTATCAACCAATCACCATTGAATCGATGCCATTAACAAATGCTCGGTTTCATGTTACACTTTATTATAAAATGAGAAGTTAAAGTCGGGAATATTTCAATCGATTTTATTGAAAATTTTAAATATTTAGAAATAAAACCAATATTTCTTACTTATTATCATCGTAACATTCACTAAATTACACTGTGATAGCTATTGGTGAGTCCTATTGTTGGCTGGAAATGGGAAAACTGTAATCCGAAAAATCCTCATTTTGGAATTAACACAAGCTATCGTTATTAAACATTTACACATATGTATATATGTATATATATATTACGTACACTATGTAACAAATATACCTTTTCTTAATTAAAAACATTAATATGTTTTTTTACTGGTCGTAATATATGTATTAATCCGATCAATAAGATTCATACGTAGAAACAATTTCTGTTGATCTCTGCATACAAATCAAGGTTGTAAAGAGAATTGCATGTTTACTACAATTAGTTTTTTTTATTAAATGTTTCATCTTACTGTATAAGCTTGAAACTAACTGAAACTAGTTTCATTTGTGATACTAAATGAATAAATATGCTGTAAACGTAAGTGCTTCAAAAAAGATGGCGCGAATATGTAATATGTAACAATATTACTCACATCGACATTACTATTCACAGAAAACATGGGTTACTAATCGTAATTAGATTGATACACTACAAGATATTCTAAAGATATTCTAAAGATGTAGGTAAATGATGGAAAAATGTATTCCAAACTTTTATTGTCATGACATATTAAGAAACAATTTGAAGTGACAATTAGTGTGGCGTTTTTCAGATTTCATGATAAAATGTTTTGAATATTATTACAATTATAGTTAGAGACCTTGATATATAATTGCTATAACTATCTTATTATGATGCCGTATATCTATGTCATAATTACGTACAGCATACACTAATTATATTATTAGTAGTTTAGCACAATAATTTTAATTTGAACTGGAGTATGAAACACGGATATATAAAATTTGAAAAATTTCCGTTTACATGTAGTGTATATACAAGGACGTTAATTAAAATAATTTAAATACATATTTATATAATACATAAATTAAAACCTGATTTTTATAAACAAAAAAAGTAATCTTATTTAATATTAGATAATATTGGTTTTAAAAGTTTAGAAAAAGGTTAGGTTACATAAAATTTTATTATTAAAATTTTAAAGATATTTAATATAGTTAGAGTTGGTAGATTATAGATATTAAAATATAATTTATATAGTATATTACTAGTTAAAATTAAAATTTTTATTAAAAAATTAAATTCTAATTTTTGCTATTTGGTTACTATTTAGTAGTATTGACATATTGACAATTTGATACTGTAAATTTATAATTTTAAAAATATATAACAATATTTGCAATAAAAAATGCTAATACAATATATAGTTTATACTAAACATGTTTTAATTTTTTATATTATTTTTAATATTACAAAGATTTATGATTTGAAAAATTATATAAAACAATGCATTTATATATATATTTGGTACTTTTTTTTTGTATATTTATATTACATTAGAATTAAAGTTAAAATTAGAGTTAGAATTAGAATTGTTTTATAATAAAATTGTATAATATATATATATATATATTAAAATAATTACTTTGGTCTTTTGATTTTTATTAACAACTTTTTTAGTAATATGATTCTATAAACCATTACAAAAAGAGTATACAATTAGTTACACATGTAACTTTTCTATATTATCTATTTAAAGAATTTGTTCAAAGATTTTTTACCAATTACTGTACTTAACAATTTTGCTTAAATGTTCTATTTTAAACTCTCAGAACTTAAATCTGTGTTAATATTACTAGGTTATATCCAGATTATTATCTTAATCTTAGAGCTATTTCATCTTTAAAGTAAACTTTTTAGAGCTTTTTGTACCTATTTTCACAACTAATTTAAATATTACTATAGTAGAACTAATACTTGTAATTAAAGTTATATTATTTAACTATTATATTCTTGTAAAATTTACTTAAATCTTAGTATTTACTTTACAGTATTTCTTTAATACTTTAGTATTATTAATTAGTACTATTATAGTTGGCATTTGAATAAAAAGATCTTTTAGCTTGGTTTTAAAAAAAATAATTGTGCTAAAAAATCATCAAAGATGTTGATTATAAATTGTTGTTATAACAAATCAAGTATATTTTTAGCTTTGATCTGTTGAGCAATAAGAATAAATATTATTGTTATATTAACATTTTTTGTATTAGGTATTTTTTAATTTTAGTTATTAAGTTTGAAATTATTAGTTTAAATATTAACATTGCTTTGTCTAAGTTTATATTATATATATTAGTATTCTTAATATTTGTAAGTATTTTAATCCAAGTATTTGAAATATGATAAAAATAATATTTTTGTTTAGTTGTTTAACTAGATTTACTAATACTTTAATTGAAAGTATTAGTATTATAATGCTAAATTTTTTAATATATTCTAAGTTTTCTGACAAGTTTGGCTTATCAGTAAGATTTGCTATTGTTATATTAGATATAAAAATTTGTAAATAAATGTGATTTAGTTAATAAACTATTTTGCTGTTTGGTTGTTTGTTATGAGGTAAATGAAAATATTAGATGTTTTTTTTTTTTTTTTTTTTTTTTAAACTTTGGCGACAATGCCAGTTGGTTTTTATTAGCTTAATTTTAATATAGTACAAATTTATGGTTACATTTTAGGATTGATTATTACTAGTACTATATACTATCTAATTTAACACTACTGA
>CAJVQA010011353.1:0-10774 GCA_910591915.1 Cetraspora pellucida
TTTTTTTTTTACTTTATTATAGTTGGTTTTCGTTTTTTAAAAAAGTACTCTAAACTGTCTAAATAATGTAATATTAAATTGAATTTATTAGCCAATCAGACAAACTTCTGCATATGAAGTTGGAATAGTAGATTGATAATCTCGACGTAGTATAAACTATCTCGACCCGAATCGAACTCGCTCGCCAATCTACACACCTTTTTCGACCGAAAGCCGTCCGACCGTCACACGAAGTTGACCTTCAATTAGCGGCAGACTCGCCGATTTAGGGCATTCAATATGTACATATATATATATATTTAAAGGTATGGGTTAATTACAGTATCATGAGCATTATGGTTAGTTAAAATCAATCGTTATACGTAAATTGTCCGTTATTCACAGATATTATGTATTGGATATTTTTAATACTATGGATTAAAAGTTCTTAGATATTTCACTCAAGTAGAGCAGAAATCCAAATTTTTAATTTTTTAAATATATCAACCCATAGAAGTTTTCCACGCATATCATGTGACAAAAAGCAGGATGAATCGTTGAGTTCTTGCAAATAGAGACTGTTTCCGTATCTAATTTATTCTAATCATTTTTTCGTTGATCTATTTTAATCTAAATGTTGATCAGTAATCGAAAGCGACCCCAATAATTGATAATGAAACATCAGCACTCATAATATGTACCTTGAATTAGACCACACTTGATTTTACTTCAAGAGGGATCCCATCTATATATAATCACTACACTTAATCCGTCTAGCATAGTCATTAAAATCATAAATGAAATATTTATTATAATCAGATCATTATAAATTAATTGATAATCAAATTACGCAGGGTGAAACCCGGGACAGAAACCCGGGACGAAACCCGTTTCGTTATTGATGCAGATCTCTATCTAAAATAGTACTAACCTATTACTAACTAAGATCTGCGTCAATAACGTAACTACTTCATCGCGGATTTCACCCTTTAATATCAAATTTATTGTGATTGGGAAGTGATCGGAAAGTTGGTATTTATTTGGTAATAATTCGGATGATGTGCAAGTCTCTTAAAAATTTTTTTTGGTTCTTATAGATTTCACGCCGAAATTTATCCGAATCCTGAATCTTACAAAATCTTATTGATTTACAGTGGAATTGGGTTCCTTGTTACTGCAAAAGAATATTTTCTTAATAATATTTATTATAAAATTTTCGAATTTTTTGTCTTCGGAAAGAATGACTAATAATTTAGCTAGTTTTGGTAATACCTAATTGAATAGGTAAATTGTATCGTAGTTTTAGGTAGCCTTAAAAAACTTACAAAGATTACACAAATTTTTACTAAACAAAGGTATTTTTAATTTATCGCTAGTAGAAAATGATTTTATTTCACTCATCCATGTTTTTGAAAGATGTTCACTTTAAGTGTTTATGCGTATTGTATTGTTACGCCATTTCCGAAAATTAAGATACAACTAAGCCATAAATCTTTGGTACCGTATCGTCACGAAATAACGCCCGAGGCGTTATTTCGATACACATTGCGTGAAGAGAGCTAATTATTAATTTAAACGAATGAAACTCATAATTTTTGGTTATTAAAAGTCTTCGACTAAATTAATTATTAGCTCTCTTCAAGAAATGTGCCTAAATAACACTCCGGGTGTTATTTCGCGACGATACGGTAAATAAATAATTTAGGACCGGGAAAATTCTATTATAGGTCCCCGCAATAAAGAACTTTATTTATATTATTTGCGAATCAGGTTTTATTATAATTAAATGAATCATTTTTGTGGACACTTTTATAATAATGCGAATCCATTTTATACTAGATTATTTCAGCTTGTTCGAATTTTTACGTTTGCTGTTTTTCGTTTTGGATATTTTGGCCCATAACCTGAGCTTGATTTTAATAACAAGTCGAATCAATAAATAGCAGTAACTATTTATATTCTATATATATATGCGAATCTAATCCAGAGTGGTGACCTTCTTTTCTGCAATCATATAAAACCGAGGATCTCTCGAAATTTATTATAATGCGTATCTATGTTAAGTTGAGCAAATTTTCAAAATTTATGATAATTTTCGCTCGAACATTGTTGTAGCGGGGACCTATAATAGAGTTTTCCTGGTCTTGTTATGACAAATGAGGCTTGATAATATTAGCCGAGCAAACAGATGCAAATCCAAAACTTTCTCAACGAAAGATACGTGTGGTAGTATGTTGAAATTCTAAACGAAGCCTCAAGTAAAATAATTAGGTCAAAATCTCTTTTCATGATACTTCCAAAAAGTTATTTAAAAGGTATAATATCAAAAGTGATTGGTTTTGACCCTTATGTGCAGAGAAGGAGCAAGTAGGATCACATAAAAACTTATTACAAGACTCAAACTACCATAGTCACGCCTCTGACGAGTTAATTTACTCCATTTCCCCTGTATTAGTTCATATTATTGGTATATATTATATCCATTCCGCGACAGTATTTAATTTTCGGTCTAGTATAAATTTCGATTCAATGGTTTTTTGGCTATTTCTTTTGTTGTAAGAATATTTTAGCTTTTAACAAGATTCCAAAGTTTATTGTCTACCATTTCATTTAGTGCTTCGAACGGTTTGAACTGAAGGAAACATCCCATTTTACCGGCAGCCATTTAACCAATGACAATTTACTATTGATATATACCAGTAACTAATAGAATGATAACATTAACTCACTATGACGTCGGTTAAATGACTGTCAGGTTGTTTACTTCTATTCAGACTACCCATTACTACTCAAAGGATCTCTTATAAGTAGTACGTATTTATATTTAATCCCATGATTTTGCTCATAAATATAGAAATGGATTGTGTATAATTGATAATTGGATAAGATGTGATAATAATATCTCAGGTCGTTGGGTTTTTAGTAGATTTCCATTATCACTGTTTGGGACCAATCTACTAATTCCCAACGATTCAAATTAATCCTCTGATCTTTCATATGATAAAATACGTTATTGGCTCATGTGAAATATAAATTCACATAAAATGATTTACTGTATTAAATTAAAAAAATTCAAATACAGTTCAGGAAATCATTGTTATAACTTAAAAATAAAATAAAAATTTAAAAAACTATTCTGCCCGATTTGTAGCTTTAAGCCTAAGCTACAATTTGGCTAGAAAAGATTTTTACTTTTTTTTAAAAAATAAAAATTAAATAGTTATAACAATTTAAAGTTTATAATAGCTTGAAAATTTGGCCATAATATATAAAAAAAAAAAGAAATTTATATAATTTTTACCCAATCATAATTGACTATATAAAGATTAGACAATCATAATTGATAATGTAATTTTAAAATTTAATAAAAAGTTGTTAATTTGTGCTGTCCTGCATTATATCTTTTCTCTTTTAAGCATACTGATGCTAAGAAAAAAAAATTGAAGCATTCTTTTATAAAAGCTTAAGATTTTTATTCAACTTGTTGAGATCCATCCAAAATTCGTAATAAAATTGAAAATACGTTGAAAGAATAATAATGAACCTGAAGAAAGTTATTAAAGCGACAGTGACGATGAATTCAATTGTTAAAATGACAACGAAATATGATAAAAATTGCGATTAAAATGAAGATCAGGTCAATTCATTTACCCAATCTCGATCTTGATCCCTATTTGTTTTATCTATTCCGCAAATAACTCAGCAAGACAATGATATTTAAGACTTTACTAATTTGTAAAGTTAATATTTTTCTTAACCGCTAAATAGTTTCTTGGTTTTTTTTTGAAACCGTAAAAAACATCAATATAAATTTTCAATTTTTGTAATAACTACCCGGGTTGTTATTAAAGGATAATATCCTGGCTGTGTATAGAACCATAAGAAAAAAAAATGGTATATTTTCATTAATAATATGAGTCAATAATGTAAATTTCTTCTTGATAAAATCCTGGGAGAGAGCCGATCCAGAAAGTTCGCCACTACATTTGAATCCTAATATGAGTCTAGTGATCATACTACATTCTTGATTTAAACACTACTAGGGATTGAACCGTTTAATCGTTTAAAAATTGCTCCATAGTTCCGGGCAGAATTATGTTGGTCGTGGGCTGGAATTATTTTAATGCCGGTCAAATTAAACGGTCAAACGGTTAAACGATTAAACAATTAAGAAAAATTTTAGGCGGTTCCAATCCCTAAACACTACTACGTCACGTAGCTATGTACTTTAATTTTATTTTGATGTTCAGTAAAAATTAGAATCTGTTCGCTTATTATTAAAAAATTTTTTAGGATTTTTACCAATATTAGGGTTGTCAATAAAAAATTTTAAAATTTTTTATTAAACTTTTTTAAAAAAATACATTTACAGTGTTGCAGCTTGCAAAATTTTGTAAATTTAGCAGATTTTTTTTTGTAAAAAAGAAATTGTTTTATATACGTTTTCTAGTTTTTTATTTTTTTCAAACTTCAGATTAGACATTGATATTATGTAAGGCTTTATATAAAAAACATAATAATTTAATAATTTATTATCTTATCGGCTATCATGCTTTGTTGGGGTTGGCTGTCAACTAAGTAAATCAAAATTATATATGGTATCATATAAAAATTTGTTATGAATAAATTTTTGTGTAACATTTACATGTACGTACATACGTACGTTGGTTATCCACTATCACTATGTAAATTCAAATTATTTGCAGTACTATAACAATAATAATTAAATATTTTTTATTCATGTTAATTATATATAATGTTTATTGTGATGATCTTTATCATCATTACAATTTTCAGTATAAAGCTAATTAAATCTAAGCTATTAACAAAATAACTGCTTAAAAAGAGTTGACATGATGCTTGGGTCAAATAGTTGTGGTTGAGCTTCTTGAAGTGGATGCTTTTTTGATTTATTTTTTTGTTTTCATATTTTATTCAATCCATTGGTTAAATTCTCTTTGGAAATCTTGCTAGATGATAAACAAAGCTTCAATTCTTTCATTAATTCTGACATATTCACATGTGTCTTTAAATCTAGTTTGTTGAAGAGACCTTCAACCTGCTGCTGATGGATAATTATAAAATAAATATGATTTTTAACAAAATCATAAAGTTTAGGAAAATCATATATTTTTGGATTTTCACAAATACAGAATTGTTCAAATTCTTTGAAAAAATTATAGTCAGATAAGAGAATTGTGCATAAACCAAAGTTATTTGTTATTTCATTATTTATGTCATCTTTCAAGCATTGAGCATAATATAATTCCAAATTAGAAGGTGGGTAAATCCAAGACTTTTGAAGTACTACGTGATAGTAACTAGATGCAAATAATTGTGCATTGTTTCTGCCAAGTCGACATATTACTAATAGCAAATGAAATCATTGTAAGAACCATTTTTCGAAGTATTCTAAAGCTACTATAATTCCAAATTCTAAATTATTAAAAAGGGTTTAAAATTCTTCATTTGATAATAAATCTATGGTTTCTGATAGTTGATCAGAAAAAAACATGTCAAAGTTATCCTTGAAATTTTTAAGAAATTCAAGTCATTCTGAAACTTTATCTAGCATCTCATATGCCCAATGCCTAGAAGGTAAAGTATCTAATTAATTATTTTGATAAATTCACAGAATAGGATCATGACCCACCAGAAACTACATAAAAGGCTCGTAAAAATGTTTGGCAAAATTTATTAAACATTTGATTTAAATGTTCAGTATTGGATTATTAAGCCAAGATTTAAAGAAATATCATTCATTAAGATAGATTTTGTAAATATTTTTTTAGTTCTTTATTTCTTTAATAAACCATTGGGTAAATTCAACATGAGCAATATAACAGTTAATATATTGCTTGGCCATTTGTAGTTTATATTCCCATCTTGAACAAAGTGGTAATTGATATTGTTCATAATCAAATCACAATAATCCAACATAAAGATCTTTGATAATTTGAGAGTTAATATTAAGCAGTTTATCTTTATCACTTGAGTCATATTAATTGTGTAGTTTCCATGCCAAATAGAGCAAATTATAAGAATACGATTTTTTTGAAAAATCAGTACTATTTGAAAGCATTCCAAATGCATTATGCTCAAAATGCCTAAATACTATTTGGAGTATATGAAGCCCACATCTAATACATATTGAAATTGAACCTGATGTTTTTTGAAAAAGAACCATGACACCTTTTTTTTCTCCAGACATATACGCAGTATTGTCAGTTACCCATAAAATATACTTAGAAATATCTAATCCATCACATTCAATACATTTAATAATAGTATTTGAGATAGTGTTTGCATTATATCTTAAAATATTTTAAAGATGAGTCATAATAACAACTGGGACTTGACAATTTTGATTTCAGAATTGGTAACATATAATAAAATTTTTTGTTTCATCTCATGTTGACTCATCAACCATAATTCCATATACTGGAGGATTAGTGAGTTGACTAATTTAAATATCTATATGAAGTTTTGAAACGTCTTTATGCCAAGTATGTAATGTTGACCTTGATAGCCAGTCTTGTGATGGCTCTTCCATTAGAAATTCATAAATTAGTCACATACACTCTACTGTTGAATTTAATGATATTTTACCAACTTGTGAAATACTAGTTGCTAACCAAATTGTATTGGATATATTTTATAACATGTTTTTTTGAAAAATAGGTTTAATTTTTTTTTGAAAATTTTGATTAGAAATCTGACAAGATTGACGTGAAAGCGAATGAATTGTAGATATATGATTTGATTTTTAATTACAAAGATGCATGATTTGAGTTCCAAATGATTGTGTTTTTCTAATTAATGCTTGATTTTGTTTATGAAGTTTTTTGAGATCACTTTTCAATTTTGTATTAGATTCTTGTAATGATTGATACATCGGTTGATGCTTATAAAGTGATTGAGATATAAATTCATAAACCTTTTTTTACAAATATGGTGAGTAAACTTTTCCTTTATTGGATCCAGTTTGATATCGCATTGTTGAAATTAGATGAATAACTGGTGAAAGTTCCTCTTCAGGTAATTGTTTAATCATAAAAATTAATTTAGAATGTTTAGAATTATCTTCATATTGATAATCGTCTGTACTTGCAATTAAATTGGGTTCAGATCATTGATTATCCTTGCCTGCAGTTGAAGTACTTTGCATAATATTTAGAATATGTTGAAGTTGATCAGAATCCATCACATTTAAATATTGATTTATTTCATCAATTGTCTTATTACACTGTTTGTTTTTTTGTTTTTCTAACCGAATTTTGTTACAATTCTTCAGCTGAAATCGATGCTTATATGATTTGTATATACCCATTGCTAAGTATATAACAAAAATAGATGCCCAGTCCTAAATTTACCATAATTCAAAATAATATTTTATAAAAATTACTATAAGGTCTCTATAAAAAAAGTTATGAAGCTATTTTTTACATTTAATTATAAAAAAAACTTACAATTTAACTTAAATTTAAAATTATAATACTGAAACTAGAGTATATTTAAATAACAGATTTGAAACCAATGTCTATAAAATTATATAAAAAAAGGCCTCGTAACTTTGTAATCGCAATATATGAGAAATGGTTAGTGCTTAAAAAACTTTGAAAGAGAGAAAGGGTCAACCTGTGCATCTAAAATAAATTTAAGTAATTTTTATATGTAATTTACATAATATAGATTTAAATCACTAAATAATCAAATTTTAACTTAAAAATTTTTAATAATTAATGTTAAGGTGACCTAATACAAATTTGATTTACATAATTGACAGCCAACCCCAATGCTTTGTGATCAGAAACTTTCATGTATCACACCTGGTAGAATTCAAAAAAGGAAATTATAACAATGAATACTAGTCATTTTCATTGTTAAAATTTCCATGTTTGAATTATACCACCATCTATAATCACATTATGAATCAGGAAAATGCTAATATTTAATTGGTTAAAAATTAATTACTGATTTTTTAGCCAATAACGATACATATTCCCGTTGTGCTACATGAAATTTGCTGACCACAGTAATTTGGAATGCACTACAAATAGATTCTCTAAACACACATTTTTATTTTAAGATTTCCAAATTACGATGCACTAATAATATGATTTATTAACAAACAAATTATTTTGAAATATTATTATATATATGTTGTAGAATATAAAAAGGTTCGAATCTACTTATATTAGAGTAGAATGAACTATTTCGTACGTCGGGAAGGAATTGTTGTGGATTTAAAATCCACTTAGGATGAAATGAGGTTTTTAAACGAAATTTAAAATCAACTTAAGTTTATTCTGAATTTAATACTGTAATAATCGATAAATTTAATAGCAAGTTGATTTTAAATTTGATACTATATACGATAAATGTGTAAATTCTATCATATTATCATGATAAATCGTCAGGATAAAATACAAAACTTTTACCACATTTTTTTTCTTATTTCACACCGAAAATACTTTATATGCAACCGAATTTCAAGATTAATCATTTTTGCCTCATAATGCATTCTAGCAACAAATGGGCTAATAGTCGACGTTAAACCTTTATAAAAGTAAAGACATTGATATTTCATATTAGGGCATTACAAGATCCAGAAAATACAGGCCCAACGATCAAAAACACACCCGTGCAAGATCCTCAAAGTTCTGGAGAATAGCACATATGGTTTGAATACAAATCCGGTATTATTAAATCGTATACTTTAATGTTATTAAATTGCTTCTGTTGAGTTCTAATAAGTTTTCAGAATTAGATAGTACAGTTAACTCAGGATATATCCTATGACGAACTCTGGATATAACGAATTCAAAATATTTAAATTTCATAATAATTCAACATAAAAAGTGCAATGGATTCTTAATAAGAAAGTAATTTTCTAAATGAACTTTTGTTTTTTCCAGAATCTTTAGTACATTATAAAGCTAACTGCATTTCTTCAACGCTTATAGTGTTCAAGAA
Source organism: Cetraspora pellucida (assembly GCA_910591915.1). Taxonomy (NCBI): domain Eukaryota; kingdom Fungi; phylum Glomeromycota; class Glomeromycetes; order Diversisporales; family Gigasporaceae; genus Cetraspora; species Cetraspora pellucida. The sequence continues at coordinate 8,956 of CAJVQA010011353.1, forward strand.
GTATCTATTATATAACATTATTACGATGAGATAATGGTAAATGCAATTACAAAAATGTGAGTGATAAAAGTTAACTAAATCATAGATGTAAAAATTTTATGTAATGGTTTTAATTAATTTGTAATGCATACTATAATGAATAAACCCTATCTTAAAGAATGATAAACTCCATGAAATATTTTGATTTTATTGCAAGTTGATTTACAATTCTTTGACGATTACAAGCTATGAAGCTATGTTTATTTGGAATCAACCTAGGTGCCTTTTGAATTTCATTCCAACGTATAATAACTATGCTAAGGTCGTTCTCAAACGCCTTAATCAATGGGACAAGGAGAGTAAATGTGATTATTATCGTAAAGAATATTTAAATAGATATCGCGTAAGTAATATATTTTTATTGCTGTAAGTATAAAAATAATACATGAGCATCATTTATATTTACAAACAATTAATTAAGTATTACCTTATCAATAACCTTATCAAACATTGTAATTCTTATTTTGATTGATTATAGTAAATGAGCATCGTCACATATATTTGTTCTTTGTCATTTTTCAGTTTATGTCGCTTCGAAAGTGACATATGTCATTTACAAGTTTAAAATTACTGTACATGATTTCATAATCGATAAAAATTTATTACACAGAACACAATTTCGCCCATGAACGTTATTTCAAATTTGACTTGGATTAAGTTTAGACTAAAATTCGAAATTCTACCTTGCGCGTTGTTCGTAATAAAAATATCCTGATCCGTTGGGTATTAACGGAAACGAATACACATACGGCCAGGGTATTTTACGAAAATACAGCATTCATATTATTGTCACAGCCATATCTAAGGATTGGAATCACTTTAGTCAACTAAAAAGTCCATATAGTAAACTACTATGCTTAGTCGACTAATTAGTCAACTAAACATAGACTGATTCCAATCCCTAGTCATATTGTTATAGTCTTATGCATAAATGTTCAGTTACATAAAGTATGCAAAGAAAATAAAAAATTGATTATTTTAATTCACCACGTAGAATGCTGTAAAATGCAATATTTCTTTGACAATAACAAGTTTTAGTGTTACAGTTTGTCTTTTGACAACAACAATTAATCTTCTTTCTCTCGTGAAAAAAAAGATTGCTTCATTTGTTACATCTGATTGTTCAAATAGTTTGTTTTCACTATGTAGATAATTAATTGAACTTTAATAAATTTTAATAAATGTGCTTATATTTATATATATATGTTTTTTTTTTGTCTTGCAACATGTAAATTTATTTCTTCAAATTCTTTATATTTTTTTGAATGCTGGAATAATCTCTGTTAAATACAACTTGTCTCAATGAAATTATGATATTTAAGGAACCACATTCAGTAAAGAATAATTAAAAATTTTCAATAATTCAATACTAATTTTTTAGTATCTCGAATTGGTAAGCAACATTATGCGAGTCACGGTTGGGATTTTTTTAGATAATTCTTGAAAGGTAAATATTAATGGTCCATTTTTTTCCTATTATAGAGACTCCTATTCATTAAACAGCAATTATTTTTCTTTGGTTTACGTAAGCTTTCATGATTCGAACAAAACTTTGTAATCCAGTGTGAGCCCCGAAATCGGTACCACCGTTATCACGGTCATACGTGGCACGTGATCGATCGTCGAATTTAGGTCCCGACGCCTACCCGAGTAATTGATCACATGAAAAGTAAGATTTATCTTACTTTTCTTACTTTTATTATTTTTATTACATTTATTACTTTTATTACTTCGGGTAGATCGACGGTATAAGGGACATTCGGTTTTTCGGTATTATAGT
>CAJVQA010011354.1:0-10773 GCA_910591915.1 Cetraspora pellucida
TTAGTAGTAGTTGAAGTTGTAGGTGAAGGATTCTTTGGAATAGCAGGTTTACTAGTAAAATAAGCTAACAGAGAGGAGAAAAAGGTGCTTTGGGAGGTTGTTTGGTTCAGAGTTTGTGGTGGATTGGTTTGTAAGTTTTCTACTGTTTTTTTGATGTTTTTTGGAGCTGACATCTTGTATCTATATGCTGAGTCAGTAAAAATGTAAAGGTCCCTAGGACCATTTTCGCTAAAGTGCGAGTTGTTTTTTGGAGTTCAGTTTTCAGTGTTATTACTATTCAGAGTTGCTAGTGTGAGGTTTTTTTGAGGTTGACACCTCTTTTAGGTCAAGTTCAGTATTTAGAACAAGTTTAATTAAGGGCCCAAAGTCAGTTTACTTAGTAGTTATTGCTGTATTCTTGCTAGAACGTTTTTTGCTTTTTGTCCAGTTTTGGTAAAATAATCTACAGAGAAGCGTTTCTATAGTTCAGAATTTATTTAACACATTATATATAAAGTATAAAATACAGCTAATCAAATTTTTAATGAATGCTAATAGCAGGTTCAAATAAGTTAACATATTTATAACATTCTAAAAGAAATAAAAAAATTTTATTCTGTTTTATTGTGTACAAAAATAAAATAACAGTTTATATTTTAGAAGTTAAACTTTTAAGTTAGACATTTTAGACAGACTTGTTAATATGAGAGACTTAAATAAAAAGAAGGTCAAAATTTTAGTTAAAAAATAGTATTAATTAGTTAGCTATTATATTTGAAATATTACTTTTAAATAAAGGTTATAGTTATTATTAAATTATTTCAATTTACCAAGAAAGTATATTTTAGGATCTTCAAATCTTTTGAGATTTTATAATTATTTAAACATTATTTAAATATTATTTAAGCATTATTATATAAATATTATTGTTACAATATTGTTATTAATAAAAATATAAATTTGTTTTTATATGAAGTAATACTGTATAAGACATTTTAAAATTAGATTATAACTAATTTATATATATATAAATAAGGTATATATATAATACAGTTATACCAGAAACCAAGAATGAAAGCAAATATAGTAGTTAACAAATAGTCATTAATATATTATAAAACATTTAACATATACTATAGATAATTGACTCTTATTAGCTAATTAAACAAAAATTTACAAGTTATTATATAATAAATTATTGGATTATTAGATTATTCAAAAAATTATTTCACTATTGCCTTTGATAATTATTAATTATCATTTAATTAAAAATATTAAATATCAGATAAATAGACAAATTAATCTGTATTGGGTTATCAATTTTTAAGTCTAAAATTCTTGCTTTTACTATTATTAATTATCACAACTACAAAATGCTTATATTTGCATTTTTTTGTATTCAAATTATTATATATCCTATATATCTTATAATTTATATGCAAAATTTAATAAATAAACACATAGACCAAAAATTTAAGATTTCACAAACAAATCTTATTTCAAATATCATATAATCAATACACTCATTATATTTATTCCCAATACACTTATTACATTTACTTCTAGTATATTTAATCTAACAATTAATGAACCAATTATAGAATAAAAGTATTTAAGATTTAATTTAAAATATTATAATAAATAAATATATGTTGGTATTTGTAAATTTGATTCTAAAAAGAATAAGATAATAGAATATAAACAAATTACAAATGTTATAATACATTTTACACTTGGTTTCAAATAGATGACCTTTAAAAGAAAATATAAAGATTAACAAATAGAAATAAGAATACTGATAATTGAATTTAATATTTTAACTTAAAGTTATTTTTTATAAAGATGTAATTAAATATATTTTTTTAATAATTTAGTTAACATTCAAAAAATGCTAATAGATTTTTAGTAATATAGGTAGATGAAATGCATTATATAAATTATAAATATGTTAATAATAATTATGAATATATACAATTATATTTATTATTATTTAAAATAGAAATTAAAATATTGACACAAACATAAAATAATTTAAAAGTAAGTTTAAATTATTTTATTATATTAGATATCAGATCAGATATCAGATTAAACATGTTAACATTAAGAGTTTAACAATTTTGACCATAACTTTTAATTTACTAAACCAATTTAGATAAAACAACCACCATTGAATTTAGCTCATTGAGATGATTCTAATGAGTACAAAATCATATGATTCTGATTACAAAATCACTAAATCAAAATGATTTTGATGAAATACTAAATTTAGTATATATAACTTTGATATAAATGATTAAATTAGCTAAGTTACAAATCTCTCAAATAGCATAGATATCATATATATCAAATTTCTCAAATATATTATATATATTTTATTTATTAGATTTCTCTCATATATACAATATCTTTTATATATAACATATAGTATATATCTTTTATATTTTTAATATTTCTTATTATATATTACTATATATAACCTTTATTAGCAATAGAGTAGTCTTTATTGGTTTGTTTTTTTTAATATTAATGGTAAGGACATGTCTTTATCTTTATTGAATATTTATTTGAAATTTTTATATAAAATATAAATTTACTATTAAAAATATTATAAAAAGAGTAGAAGTTCAGACTAGTTTATCTGTGACCTAAACTAACAGAAGTGACCAAGGCTTATCTATATTTGGTTGTTAGTAATTATATATGAGAGATTAGTTTGGTATTTGATCTATTGTATATACTAGAAATTAATTTTAGAATGAATTGAATTAGAAAAAAGAGATTGAAGTAAATATGAAGCAAAATTTGAAAGTGAGTTAAAAGTAGGAGGATGGGATGTTGATCTTGAAATACAGTAGAGGATTCAAATTTTATGATATATTTGTTGATTAAGATGAAGTAAAAATTTAATAACAAGTATTGTAACTAATTTTATTGATAATAAATTTAAGATAATAGAGATAATTTCATGTAGCACTAAGCCAAATAAGGTTAAAAAGACTGATAGTAGGTCTACTGTGTTGTGTGTAGTCATACAATTCAGTTATCTAATTTGACAATATAGTTTGGTTATTGTTTCTGAAGTAGTGTCAAATGTATTTGTATTTAGAGTGTGTTGTAAAGAACTGTCAATAAGATTGTATAGTAGCTAGTTAGATGGACATGTTATCCAATGAAGATGAGGACTAGTTTCATGGCATTGATGGCAAGTTGGTGGGTATGAGTAATATCATTTGTAAAGAATATGTGGAGTAGAAAAGTCATTGAGTAAACTTTTAATTTTAAAAGATCTAAAAGCAGAAGATTAAAAGCTATATGAGAAGTTTGAGATTTTTTAGTTATTGTTAATATATAGCCAAGTGACTTGCCAATTAATTTGATTAAAGATTTTATTCAATTTTTGAAATTAGTTTTATATAGTCCATAGTGCATAAATATGTATATGACAAATTGTACAAATGCTGTAGTGGGTGGTAGTTCTAAAGAAAAGTTTTCAAGATTTAAAATATAAGATGAGTTATAGAAATTGTAAGACATAAAAGTTAGATATGTTAAGTTGTAATGGTTTAGTGCCAGTCGGTCAGTAAGGTTGTTATATATGTTATCTTGATGTGCAGTAATTTTGTAAAAATAATTTGAATTTTATATAATTAACAAAGTTAATTAGTAAGTTCTATAATAAAAAGTATGATGTATGGTGTATGTGTATAAGATAAAGTTGTAGAAAAGTTTAAAATGCTTTGATATTTAGAAATTATAGATTGAGAGTCTGTGTATATGTTTATGATACTATTTCTGGGAGCAGTAATGAAAGTAGATAGAATAGCAGTAAGTTCAGCTTTAAATGAATAAAACCAAAGTTTTGTTTAAGCTTAAAATGTATATAATATGGAGTTATTAGAAATTTGGACCCATTTAATACCTATCAAGCATTGTGAAGTACCCAAATCAATAACTAAGCCATCAGTATAAAAGTGAAGTTCTAATAGGTTAGTATTATAGTTGGCTATTTGTTAAAGGTTATGTATAAGTGAACAAGATTCAAAAATTATAAGAATTAGTTAAATAAAAATAGTAATATTTGAAAGGTCTAGAATTTAGATAGGATACTGTATTGCAATAGAGTATATAAGATCGAGATAATTAGCATTAAAGTTAAGAGTTTTATTATAGGTATTAACTTGATCCAAAAATTGAGTTGAAATATTGGTAGGAATAACAATTGTACATCTGTCAACAATTATTTGAAGCTGAAAGAGCAGCCAGAACATATATAGGATTAAATAGGTAGAATAGAATAAAATTGAGTAAATTGTGGTTTAATATTACATCGCCAGTGGGTAATAAGAATGAATCTAGATGATAAAGATTGCCTTTTGTCTTTTCTAGCAATAATTTGATTATCAAGTACAGTAATAAGTCATGGTTTTTTGTATAATAAAAAGTGTCCAGTTGTATAATAGTAGTAATTAGTATCAGGTAGGTGTAAATGTTAATAAAGTGTATAATTGTAGGAATAGCTTATAACTTGGTCTTCTAAAAAAGTAAACCAAAGTGGCTGTTTGCCTTTTAGAATCTTGTATATATGAGGAGAGATATGTTTCCAGTCTAATAAACATGAATTGTCAAATGTAGTAAGTTGATCAAAATATAGAATACCATGATGCTAAAGTTGTTTTTTAAAAATTAAGCATTTTAAATGTGAGAATAATAGAGATTTTAGTGAAATAGACCTTGTTGAATGATATATAGAATGTTGTAAATTGCGTTAGCAGTGAATGTAATGCCAAAATGTTTAAAAAATTGAATTATTTTAAAATTAGTAGTATGTTTGTTTGGTCCATCAATAATAGAATTGTCATGTATTAAGATGCTAGTAGGTGACCAAAGATTATTTTAAAGTTGTTAAAGCTAAATGCGAGTATTAATACTAAGAAGATTAGGAGAGTTAAGTCTTTTGGTATAGTTTGTTATATAGTGTTAAAATTGAATATCCCATATATTTCGAATATTATATAGTTAAGGATAAAGTATTGTACTAGTAGAATTATATAACTAAGTTTGGTCTTGTTTTTGACAAGTCCAATATAGTTGATAAGGATTTTATTACATATGTTCTGAATGAGAATAATGTTGTGAATACAGTATTCAATTATAGCAATAATAACTGTATTAACAATGTATTATGCATATATGTCAGTAATTTTTTTAGTACTTGCAATTTTAACAAGATGTGATGATTTAGCTGTAATAAGCTTAGTTTGTTTTGTTTGTTTGTTATTAAGTATAAACTAGCATTCTAAAAATTTAAATAGTTTATTTAAAGAGTAAAGATTGAGTAAATGACTATTAAAAGTAATAGGACTATAGTTAGTTAGAGGGTTATTAATTGTAAGTATTGATTTAATAGGGTTAATTTGGATATTGGTCATATTGTAAAAAGATTTTGTTATTGATAAGATTTGTGAAAGTTCTTGCTATGAGGAAGCAATCTATAAAGTGTTATCCATATAGGCAAGAACAGAGTAGTAAGATTCAAGTTTGTTAAAGGTTTGGTTTTTAAGATTAGTTGGTTAGGAAACTTTAGTGTTGTATCTATTAAAGTTATTGTAAATGTATAAAATAAGTAGGTTATAATATATTCTCTATAGAAGAGGAGTAATGATTTTTTCCTGATCAATATTATTAAGTACAGAATATTAAGAAATAAGCTCAAGATTTGTAATGACTTGATTTTGTTAGTTAGTAAGTAGATTAATAATAGTGTTAATGATAATAGGAGGAAGAGCAAGATGCTGCAAAGAATGTTTAAGAAAACCAAAATTAACTAAGTCATAGGCCTTGCTCATATCTTAAGACAAAAACCAGATTAGTTTTTGGTTGCATGATGCATCTTCAGTAAAGTTGTTGAGTATGTGTATAGGTATTGAGGTACTATTGTTTGATAAAGCAACATAATTGTATATGAGAGAATTAGATGTTGTAAGAATATTATATTAATTCTGTTTGTAATAATTTTTGTATAAACTTTATGAGTATGTTTATAGACTTATAAGATGAATAAAGTTAAGATCTTCATCAAATGTATTGTGTTTTAAAATAGGATATATTCTGCTATACTTTCATTGTTTTAAGTTTGGCCTGAGTTGAGGCAACAATTAAATAGAACAGTTATGACTTTAATGCAAACAACATCTGCATGTTTAAGCATTTTATAACTGATACCTGTAAGATCACAAGCTTTCCTATTAGGAAGTTTTGCTATAGTTTGGAACACTTCTTCTTTTATAATAGGAGTGATAAAAGAGCTATACTATTAAGTATTAATATATAGTTGTGATTGGTATTGTATAAACCAAAAATTGTTAAATAGGTTTTGGTCAATTGGTCGATAAGCTGTCCAGTTAAGAAAATGAAATTGTATGTATTGCTTGATAAGATGTGACTCTATAACAAGTTGGTTAAAAAATTTAATATTTGAAAAATGAATAAGAGATTTGTAACAATTGAGAATGCTGTTTAAAGCTTATTTGGGATATGTAGAGAGTGTTTCACATCTTTTTTCAGTAACTTATTGGATTTGTTGTCAAAGTAGTAAGAAGTTTTCAAGATGACATGCATGGTAGAGCTGTTTCCAAATATCTTGAGCATGCTAAGTCCATTATTTGAGTTCTAGCTATTAGTTATAAGACAAGATTTGGAGATTATAATTAGATCTTGTATTTATATTTTTAATCTTAGAATTAATTATATTAATATTTAAATTGTTATTTAGATCTTTAACAATTTTAATTAAGTATCCAAGTTCTTTAAGTAATAGGTGAAATATAGTGCTATGAGGTGAATACTTGTGATTATAACTATATTTGTAGAATTTTTTATTAGAAATTAAGTGTATAGCAGTATAAATAATTGAATGTTTGATTTTATACCAAATAGTTTCTATATTTTTATTAGTATTGTAATCAAGTAAAGTATTATGTGAGTTAAGTTTTTGAGAAAGCAGGTCAGAAAATTCTGTCTATTTTTCTGATAACATGGCATTGTAATTAAAAATTCTATGACTAATGCCAGTGTGATAGCATGGAGGTTTATTAAATAAATTAGTAAAAAACAATAAAGAAAGAAGAATAGAGTGATCACTTAGTGTGGAGTTGTTACTATTATCAAGATTGTAAGAAAGAAAGAACTGTATATTAAATGAATCAGTTCATATATAGTTAATATGACTTTGATTAGTATTATTTAACTATGTGTAGTATTTGTTATCAACATGTGCACCAAGGTTATATATGTTAGCTTGATGAAGGTAGTTAGTAAGTTGAAATTTTGATGATGAGTTACAAATATGATAATATGTATTGCAGTCACCAAGAATGATTGGATAAAGGTTTAGTTGATAGGCTTATTGGATTTATAACATAACTGTTTCTTGTATTTTATTACATTAATATGTATCAGTAAAAGAGAGATAGACTACTATAATATGAAGTTTAATTTCACTTTTAAAAAAAAGGTCTAAACCTACTACTCTTTCAGAATATGTTTAACAGTTGTGTATATGTAGTTGAAATGATTGTGAATTATAATAATAGCACTTTTAGTAAAATTTTTGGAATTTGTCTAAAAGTATATAAACTAATTATTATTATAAAAGTGATGATTAATAGTGTTGACAATTTTTGTTTCAGTAATACAGACAATATTAATATTGTTATAAAGGCAGTAATTTTGTCAAATTTCTTTTTTGGTAATTATGTTAAATCCTCTAACATTATGTATAATAATGTTTAAGTAAAGGTTATACAAGTTTTGTATAAATATAGAGGTTTGTGTTAGAAGGTGAAGCAATGTTGGAAATAATAATACAGAAATAGAAATAGATAAAGATTATTGTAGTGGTATTGAAGGTAAATATAGATTTGTTAAGTTAAGAGAATCATTTTCTGTTGTATTGAATTTTAGTAAAATGTTTGGATAATTCTAAATAGCTTGAAGTGGTTGAATAAAATGATTAGATAGAGGTTTAGGTTCAAATGAAGAGTAAATATAAGTTTTATTATAATTATTTTTAATAAAAATAGTTAAGATATAACTACAAACATTACTTGATAAGTAATCAAAACTATAAATATGTCATAAGAAAGAGATAATTGTTTATTGATATAGAAGTAGTAGAAGATGATTATAGGCTAGGAATTTATTATAGCATATATGAAATTGTATAGAGCCAAAGTGTTCATTAGTAATAATAGTATTATTATGACCAGATAAAATAATTTCTACTAGTTGTATATAAGTGTAATTTACAACATTATCTTTAAGAACAGGTTTGATATATTTTGTGTTATTAAGTATTAGAGAATATTTTGAAGAAATAGATATTGATAAATAGAATCTATAACCAGACTGATATGAGATAAAGTGATCAAATAAAGGTTCTAGTTCATTTGATAAGTATATTAAGCACTCACTATAGTCTAGTTTAATTGATATTGCCAATGTAAAGTTGTAAAGATTAAATAGTATATAATTGTAAAGATATATATGTTCAAGAAAAGAATAAAAAGTTTGTGAATATGGAAGTAAAAGTAGGTCTTGATAGACTAACCATTTATTATAGCATGAGTTTGAATTGACTAGTATGTTGAATGATAGTTCTTGTGATATTTTTTTGAAATGTGATGAAATAATGAGATTCAAGAAAATAAAAGTTCCTTTATAGATTCAATCACCAAATGCTCAGTTTTTATAGCTGTGAAAAATATTATAGCCTGCTTTGTATATTGTGTCTGGGCTATTATAAATTTGGTTCTCTATATAAATAGACTTTCTTATCTGTCTACTTACAATATTATCTTTTAAGAATAATCTACTTGAACTAGAAAACATCATAATCTTAAAAGTAATAGCTGTATTAATGTAATCTACAGAGAAATTTATTATAAAGAAGTGTTTGTAAAAAAGAGTGAATCTTTCAGAACTGTTAGTTCTTGAAATTATAAATTAAATTTGTTTTATAAAGTTGTTTCTGTCTTAGGATTTTTTTTTTTTCTTGAAAATATTTAATAATTTCAGAAAAATTTATAGAAATATTATTTGTATCAAAATAAATAATAATATGAGCTAAATAATTTATATTAATAATTTTTATTGTGAAAAAGTCAATAACTGTTATCGATTAAGTTTGTCAATATTATAATTTTGTACAGCAATATTTTAGTAAATTTTAAGATATTGATAAAAGTAATAGTTTTTATATTTGGAATTTGTTTTAGTTGAATTATTGGCACATACATATTTCTTAACTTTGGTTACAAGATTATCCAGAAATTAAGTTGGGATTTTTTTCTTAAAAGTTATTTCATGTAAACTATTAATATAAAAAAAATTAAAGCATTAATATTAAGATATTTCCAGATTTCATTTTCTGTTTTTGGATATTATGAATAAGATTTGTTCAAAGTTTCTTTAAGAAGGTCACTATAGAAATATATATACTGATAGTCTGATTGGTTGTTACTAGATGTAGTTTTTTTTTTTTCTTTAAGTTTGGTTTTATTAAGATATATATAATCAGAGTCATTGCAAGTATATATATGATAATTGGTATGCTGAATAGCTTCATTGCATCATTCTTGAAGTTTGTGAGATTTTTTAAAAGAAATTTCAGTAAGAAGAAACTCTTTGAGATGTTTAATAAATTATTGTTAAAATTGAAACTTTAGTATATTTTTAACTTTGGTTTCATTAAGAAATTCAGTAAATTGATAAATGTATAAAGAAAAGAAGTTTTTAAACTATACCAGAAACGGAGTTTGTACAATGTACAATGTAGTGTATAGTTTACAGACAAGTTAATATGCATATGCAATTCTTAGTACTTGATTAGTCTGTATGACTCTATTCATCATGTATTGTTATGTATTGCCTATTTTTCACATGTCATTTTACACCTTATACCAGTGACTAAACTATTGCATCTGTGAACCTATATTAAGTCTACCATACATATATAAGATGAATAAAAATAAAACCTAGAATACCATTAAATTAGAGATTATAATAAATTTGTTAATTTTTTAGCATAAATACTGGTGGCCCAATGTGAATTATTGCATATGTTCATTAGATTTTGAGAAGCTTCTATTTTTTTTTTGTAGTATTTTTTATTGGGTTGATTAAATGATAATCACAGTCACAGTTGAGAGCTGCCAGATTTGAACTGGCACTTGTCGACTATAATTTTTGTCGTATTCCTTGTTGAGTTAAAATACTATATATGGAATGTCATTTCCTAACACTAACGCTAATCATAATTTGATCTATGGATATTTAAGATACGTGCTGATCATTTGAGAATATCAATTATTTTGTTCTAACCAAATATATACAGTATATCTCTCTCATGCTGAATTTCTGTTATGAAGTGAGTGCACGCTACACCGAAGTGAGTATGCACTATGCCGAATATGAATAATTCAAAAAACTCAACCAAAACGATTATTAATAAATTGAATGTATTCTACTGATTATTATGAACTTTTCTAATTATGTTCTGGCGAGGATGTGTAAATTTTTGAATTGTACCAAGAATGGAGTATGAAATACGGAGGGTATGATTTACTTAAGAGTGAAATGTTGTGTGCGATTTTTAGCTTATGATTGGGTTATTATTCATCGTGACCTTGTGTAGCTGGTGTCAAACATGCGAGAAGATAACACAAGGATGGACAAGTGGGAATAAAGATATTGATGATTGCATTAAAGAATTTCAACTTAAAGCTACTTCTTATA
>CAJVQA010011355.1:0-10773 GCA_910591915.1 Cetraspora pellucida
TATGCCCATAGAGCATTGAGAGGTACCAAGCTCAATAACAGAACCATCAGTATAAAATGAAATAGTAGTTAGGTTATGATTAGAATTAGCAATAGATTGTAAGCTGTCAGTAAGTTAATTAGACAGAAAGATGCAAGGTAATTGTTGTGAGTTGATTATTAGTGAGAAAGGTGGTGGAATGTGTAAGGGATGTCGAATAGCTACAGAGTATGCAATATCAAGAAAGTTAGTATTTAGATTAAGGGTTTTGTCAGTATTAATACGAAGAGTAGTTTTGTAGCCAGGTTGTAGGAATAAAGATATTGCATCTGTTGGCAATAGTGTTAGAATTAAATTGGCATCCAGAACATAATGTAGTAGTAGAAAGAGGAGTAGGATATAGGTTTGAAAACTAGAACTGATATGAGTAGTGCCAGTGAGTAATAAGAGTAAGGCCTGTGGGGGTATTATGCCTTCTGGCCTTGCCAATAATTATTTGATCATTAAGAACAGTAAGTAGCCAAGGTTTGGTATTAGAGGTGAAATAACCAGTAGTATAAGAAAAGTAGTTTGTTTAAGGTAAGTTAAAATAATCATATAAAGTATGTTCATAAGAATGGCTTGTTGTAATGTCCTCAAGAGTGATAAACCATTGAGGTACAACACCTTTGGGAAGCTTATTTAATCTAGAAGAAATGTGTTTTCAGTATAATAGGCATGAATTGTCATATGTGATAAGTTAATCAAGAAAGAATAATTTGTAGTATCTAAGTTGTTTTTTGAAAATAGGATATTTGGGGTAAGAGGAAAGGAGAGATTCAAGAGAAGTAGCTCTATCATTTAGAGTAAATGGAATATTATAAGTTGGATTAATAGAAAATGTTCAGCCAATATGCTTGATAAGCTGGATAATTTTAAAGTTTGTAGTTAGACAGTTAGGACCATTAATAATAGGTTTAGGATGTGAAAAAATATTAGTAAAAGACCAGAGGTTGTTTTGTAACTATTGAATTCAGATGCAAGCCCAATACTATAGCTATTAAAACTCATATACAACATACCTATATCTGTATTATCTGTTACAAATATAATATTTTATTTGTATTTCTTAATAACAACAAACATTCTCTTAACTTCTTTGCAAAATTTTATATAGTTTTCCTGCTCATTCTATCTGTATTTCAAATCTTAAATTGAAATTTGCAACTCAAACTAAACTCCTTAATCAATAACAACATATATTATTTTATATATCCAAATTTGCTCTTATTGATAAAGAAGAAAAAATTCAAAATTTTAAACAATTTCTTCAACTTCTTAAAAAGAAAAAAGCTACAAAACAAAACAAACTCAAAATTCTATAACAAATACAAGAAAATCTTCTTGACTGGTCTGAAAAATTTTCTATTACTGACAAAATAGAACTATTTACTAATTTCAATATACCATTGTCTCAACAAATTTTCAAATTTATTAAACTTTATCTTAATAATTTTGTATCAGAAAAAGTTACTAAACCTGCAACTAAAGAGAAACTAGCCTCAAAATGGAGCTTTAAATATTTTATTAAAACTCTAGCTGGAACCTAATTCAAGTTTTTTACAGATATTATCTACCAACATAATCCAACTATTGATATATTAGTTACTATTTTATTTGATATCTTATATTCAACTTTCAAAGTTCTACTTTACAAATTTACCACTACTCTTTTTAAAACTTAATTATGCTAAAAATTTTTTTTACACAAATCTATCCTTCTATATATACTACAAACCCATTTTCAAGTAGCAATTAACTTGGCTAGAATTCATTTTTATCTTCAAAATGAATATTAAACAATCAATCTCTCAAAATTTGCCAAAACAGTTAACATACTACTAATACGTTTCTTCTTAAACTATTTTATTAGTAAAGATGCTATTAATCAGCTTTTTTTCAAAATATAAAATGTTGAAAAATATAACATCAATGCATCTTTTAATATTCCTAAACAAGAATTTTTCCAAACTTTTCATATTCCTTTATTTAAAAAATTTAGACCTAATTTTGAATTATAGTTTAAACCTTTCTTTGCAAATTATAGGAAACAATTCATTAATATCAATGAAACTAAAACTTTCAATTACATCAAATATAAAATTGTCACCAAATTTGCAGAGTCATACAAAAGCCTACTTCCATCTAACTTCAAAATTACCTCAAATGACTCTCTAAGAAAACACTTTCTACTTTATACCAAAGCTGCTCTATTTCATATTTATACTTGCTCACATAGCAAGGATAATTCTTATACTATTATTCCTTCAAATACTGAGCATAATTTTGAAAACTTATTAACAAACTTCTTTGATAAATCATTTGAAAAATTTTCTGTTTCTTCCTCTAATAAAAACACAACTAGGTAGATTAATCCTAAACTCGACTTTATTATTTTTAACAAAAATCAAAAACACCAAACTACTTTTTTCAATACTACACCTCTACCTTTGCTTTACAAACTTGCTAATGAAGCAGAAGTAGAATTTACCAAAAACAACAATACTGTTAATAACTCTAAATATTGTGATTTCTTTTTTATTCTTATTTTTAGGCTTTTCTTAGAGCAGCTGCAGAAAATGATGAAATTAATAACCTTAATGTATACTAAGCTATTACTAAAATTACAACCAAACCTGTCAACACACACTTTCTTGCTAGAATAATCATCTATTTTTATATTCCTAAACAATCAACTATTTCAATTTCAAAAATTCTTAAAACATATAAAACTTCAATTTATCCACAAGCTCAAAAACTACTTCAAAATAAATTTAAAATTAAATTTCATTCTCTTAAAAAGTTTAAAGATGATCTTTTCTTTAATTTAAAACTTTCTAAAACTAAAACTAAAACTAATAAAAGTCTATCCTATACTGAAACTCTTAGCCAAGATACTCCTTCATCTACTCACTCTTACAATTTTTTTTAATTGATTTTTCTGTAAAACCCATAAATGCAGCTACTACTTCTGGAATTATAATGTTCTCTATTGAACATGGTCATTTTCAGAAGAGAATAATATAAGAAAATGGGTAGTTAAGTCTATTTACATAAAGAACCAAGTTAATAATGGCCAGACTAAATGTACATAGTAGGCTATGGCATTCTTTGTAACTATGAGAGCCAAGCATATAGTGAGTGAATCTACAGAAGAATCTTTCATTTCCTTGAATCTTATTTTATTATTAAACATAAAGGAAGCATCACAAGAACCAATTCACAAGACATTATATGATCCAGACTTATGCTATAACCAATGGCTAGCACATTTAAATCTACCATTACTTCTACATTCACAAACACTCAATTCATTTTTAAAACACATCTATCAATACAACTTTATACAATATAATAATTTTAACTATGCACTAAGATTAGTAATCAAACTTGACTATAGTAAATACTATATATACTCAGTACATATGTCTTAACTCTTACCTAATTACTTCTTCCCATATCTATCAGGTTATACCTACTATCCATCTATATCTATATCTTCTAAATTCTCTTCAATAAACAATAATACATTAGATACTAACTTAATCATAAAGAATAATGAATTAGATATCACTTATTCTCAATTATTAGAAACTATCTTAGATGGCTATAATGAAACTATCATGGCTAATTGATACTATAACAATATTCAATTTAATACCTGCTACAACAAATTTTTATTTTACAACTACATACTACTACTCCTTTATCTTCAAACTAATATTATTTTTTAATGACATATTCACAGCTTTGGCTACTTATCTGATAACTTATATGGCTATACATTAACTATCTCTATTAAAAATGATCATAGTGAAGTTTATATCTACCTTCTATCTGAACCCAAACCTTTACTTAATCCCTTCATCTTACCAGTTCAAGCCATTTGGTACTATCCAAATATCCAACAAAATCAAATACATTAATACCAGTCTTTTTTATACTAGCACTCTCAAATCACTAGTTCTTCTTTACCTCTTACCTATTCCAAAAACCAGAACCTCCAGAATATTACAATTTATATTTATCTTCATCTAATTATTCAATATAAACAAACTCCAAACCATTTGAACTATTAATTTGTATATATAATATATAAGGCTATAATAAAGACCTAAAACAACAAATCTGAGAAGACTTCTGTCTTTCTAATAATCTCAAAATTATTAGTATTACAAAAACTAAAATCATTGCAAATAACCTTATAACCAAATTACAAAAATCTAAACATTTTACTTACTTCTGGTCCTGTACTGATAATCCAAAAGCTAATGTAGCTATTATAATTCATAAGTTATTAAATACTATATTTACAAAATCCTACTCTTTTCTGAATATGCCATTGCAGTAGACCTTTTCTTTAAACATAACTTCAAGTTTAGAATTATTTTAATTTATTTACTATATAATAACTTCCAACTTAGACTATCAGTACAGAATACTATTATTCAATGGATCTAATAAGCTATTATTCTAAACATACAACTTATCATCTTAGATGACTTTAATGCATCTAGTTACCTTACCCAATCCTCTTCAATTAAATACAAATTACTTTACTTCTTTCAATATAATAATTTATATAACTTAGTTAGTCACATATAATCCTCTACACCTACTTGGCAAAGCAGAAGATATAGTAGTAGCATTGATTATATCTGGGCTAACCAATCTCTTCTTCATTACTTTAACTTCTTTACTGTTGAAGATCCTAATACTAGTACTCAAAATGACCACAAAATTCTCATTTCCAATTGGTCTTTTCTCTATACATACTCAGGCAAACCCTGTTATTTAACCAAAACTTGACAAAGAACATTCTTATATAAAAATATGAATAATAAACAATAACAACTTTTTTCAGATCAAGTAATATTAAACTTAACTACTAATTAAATACTACTTAATATACAAATCTTAGAATTCTTAGAATCTATATAGCACAAAATTCAAAACAGTATTATTACTGCAGCTCTTCAACACATTTCCAACAAAAAATTTACAGTTAGAAATTTTCAACATATTTTCTCTATAAAAGTTTCAAAATTACACCATTATCTCAAAAAACTTAGCAATATCATTGAATAAACTAAACATGCATTTCAATACTAACACCTATTTTATTTTATTATAATCAACTCATTACCTATATTAATACATCTTGTAATTTCAATATTTCATTACTATTAGCTAAACATAATCTATTAACAAACTGGTTAGGCTTAGACAAAAATGAATAGAAAACATTATACCATATCTGTAATATAAAAAATATCAAAGAGATTAAACAATAAATTGATAACAATATTACAAAAGATGTAATAAATTACAAAAAAATCACATCTCAATAATCAATAGTATTCTTAACTAACACAAAGATCCTGTCAAATTTGACAATATCAGAACAGACAATGATCTTATTACTAATGTATCTAATATTAAACTTCATATCCAACAACACTTTAATTAATAGACATCATATCAACATATTAATTAACAAATATATGAATTTGACTGGCAAAATGAATACAACTCTAAACCAGACATAAATTCTAAATAGTATAACAACTCTCTTTTCAAATTTACTACTGATGAAGTCAATTCAACATTAGCTCAACTTCCAAACCATAAAGCTTGTAACCCTTTAGACATTAGTTATGAAATGCTCAAACATGCAGACTCACCATTTTTTCAAGCAATTACTGCTCTTTTTAATAAATGTATCTTTACAAACTATATACCAAAACAATAAAAAAAAGATAGAATCTTTCCAATCTCCAAAAAACCAATCTTTAATAGTAATCTTAGTAACACAAGACCTATTAGTCTTCTTAAGCATACTAAAAAACTATACACCAAACTGCTTACAAATCACTTAAACAATACCTTTACAAAATTCAAAATACTTTTACCCTACAACTATATTGCCCTTTCAGACAATAGTACTGCCATCTCTATTTATATACTTAACAATATCATCAAAGATGCATGTTGCAATTTCAAGGAACTTTGGCATATATCCCAGGACATGAGCAAAGCTTATGATTCAGGTAATTTAAACCTATTTGAAAAAGCTCTTAATCATATCAATATACAATCTGAACTGATTAATATACTTATTAATCTACTTACAGAATGCCAAAATAAAGTAATTATAAACTTTGGACTTACTAATTTTTATTCAATTAAAAATAGAATAGACCAAGGTAAAACTATTACTCCTCTCTTTTAGTGGATATATTATAATCTACTTATTCACAAAGTCACATCACAGCATAAAGGTTATACATTATTTACAACATGGCCAACTAGCCTTTCTTTACTTAAAACTCAAAGTCTCAATACTTCTATTCTAGCCTATATGGATGATACACTTTGAATATCTCAATTTAAATCAGAACTCAAATAAATACTTCAAACTGCAACATCCTTTTACCAAATAGCCAATATTCAAATCAACTCTTCTAAATCTATCTTTATATAAAATCAACTCCAAACTACTACTCAATTCTTTAATTCAATACTTATATCTATTTCAGCCAACAAACTTTTTAAATTTTTTGGCTGCTAGTTTACACTTAACAACAAACAAACTGCACAAATTAAACTAATTCAAAAAGAATCATTTCAATTTATAAACATTGCTAGTACCAAAAAAATCACAAATAAACAAACAATTTATATTATTAACACAGTTATTATTTCTACACTAGAATACTAAATATACTATATAGTCCTTCCTCATTCTATATACAACAAAATTCTAGCCAAATATTTAAGATAGCTAAACATAAATCTCATCAAGCCTATTCTATTTCAAACAGCACCATGCTTAACCCATTCTTATATAATATACACAATATCTGGAATATTCAGCTTTAACATCATATATCTAACTTCATGTTACAAATTAACAACCCTGATTTACTAGAAACTTCTACATGCATTCAACTACAGCAATTACAAAATAATCTCTAGTTAACTACAAATATATTACAACACTCCCAATCTAATATTGATAGACCTAACAAATATACTTTAAACTTTAAAATTATTCAACTTTTTATATATATTAACATGTTTATAACAGCTAATAATAGTATATCTTGACCCAATACTATACAATACAATCTTCAATCACTTAAACTAATTATGTCCTCCTATTCCCAATATATTACTTTCAAAAAACAACTTAGAAACTTACTATCTTGTATCTTGAACAACTCTGCACTGCAGACAATACTATCTTACTTCAATAGAATTATCTCTTATCTTGTTTAGTACAGCTATCTAAAGAATGTAAATCATTTTGGTTTACATGTCTAGAAAATACTATAACAACTAACAACAGCTCTAGAACACTACTTTCATAATATTAACAAACTGGACACAATCTTTTTGCTTACAACTCTTAACACATCTCTAAAAAACTTAAAATCTGATTACTAATATACAATAATAATAATATTATTATTAGCAAAATTCACAGATATTTTAAAAATGACAACTAAATCTCTATTATATACTGAAAACTAAATAATAATACAGAACTTTCTACTCATTACTCCTTTTTATCAATTTAATGCTTAGCTTGTACAGGTTGCTACCTCAACTCTTATAGATTTGCAAATTGCTGTACAATTAATGTATCATCAATAATTTCTATCCAATTTCTTGAAAGAGTTTCTTCTAATACTCTCAACTTTAATGCAAACTATATTGATCTGATTCATTCAACTGCAATTAAACATCCATTATCTCTACCTTCTGTCTCTACTATCTATATCTTTAACTCTCCTATATTAGAAATTTTTGAGCAAGAAGAAGCCATACATATATTTGAACAATATTCTCTTATCAATACAGTACAAAATATATTTAACTTCTATACTGATGGCTTTATAATTGACATCAATACAGACCAATGCACAATGGGTATTAGATGAATACATGTTAATGATTTCAACTAAATAATTTACAAATTCTCAGCTAAAACCTATTATTGGCCATATTCTTTCAAAGCTGAACTAATGTCAATTCTTTCAGCTATTTCAATCACCCTTTGCAACTTAATAATCAATATCTTTACTGATTCTTAGTCTATAATTACTAAATATTCAAAAATATATACTACTCTTTCAAACCTTAACAAGCTTTTCAAATTCAGCTCATGGGCTATATGGCACACTCTGCTTAATATTATCAAATCTTATAACCACCAAATTAACTTTTACAAAGTACAAGCCCACTCCAATAACATTCTTAATAATTTTAGCTGACTCACTAACAAAACAACATAATTTATCACCTATATTATACTTTAACTACACAAACATCTATAATCTATATTATATAATTTTTTGAAATTAACATTTTATTAAACATTTAACTAGAAGCTTTACCAAAAATATCTGCAGAGCCTATATTCTAGCAATGTAATCTTTCCAAAAACATAACATAGAATGGGAAGCCTTGGTCTCTCAAATTGATAAAAGATCAACTTGGTTATTTTTTAATCATAACCAAAAACCAACTCATAATGTCACTAACTTTAAACTCAACATCTTAAATCTTTCAAAATTAAAATCTTATTAAATGAACTTTCTACCTACTTTTACTTTCACAAAACATATCCATATACATTTTACAATACTAACTGTTTTAACTGCAATCTTGCTGATTTTTCAATCTATTGTGTACATGCTCAAACCCATCACTTATCTTCAATATTATTTAAACTAGCATATCTAAATATATTAATCATACAGACCTTGATTTATATATAAACTAACAAGAACTTATTCATAAAATTAGTAACCACTATGCCTTTTATCCTATATCTCTTCAAACCAATCAACACTATCTTGATATTACACTCAAAGAACCTATCCCTAAATCTCTAATTAAGATTGTACAAAATTTTAACATCTCATACAAACTAGGCTCACAAACAATTATTATTATTTTGCTTAAAGTTAATAAACTTTCTTATGAACCAATATGGAAACCATATTGTATAAACATTGCTAACTGAAAATAACAACAAGGACTTAAACCACCTTATGCCAGATCCTTATTTCAATCAAATCAAAATAACAAAAAAAACTCTAATTGCAAAAATTATACTTATTCTTGTCTATGTTGGCTACCTGACTATCTATACTTTAACTCTAATATCTGTCCATCTATTGGCTATACTATTTATAAAATCAACATTTGGACCATTCTTTGAATCAAATACAATATTTCTTATAATCATATTCTAAACTTACAAAGCTAGATGAGTCTTGATCACTCTAGTAGGTTTAGATCACAGATAAATATAGCTAAGCTTTTATTCTTAAATGTAGTTTTTCTTTTATTTGTACTTAGAGTAGCTATATAGTTAGCAGTTTAATAGTTTAGCTCTGACTGCAAGTGTTGGTTTTAGCCATAGCATTTATATAAAAAATTATTTTTTGTACATATCAGCTCTATATAGTTACTAATTTTTAAACTATCAATAAAAATACAAGCAAGGTCTCACCTTAAAAAAAATAAAAAATAAAAATAAAATAAAAGAAAGAGCCACCAAGATTCATCAACTAATATTATTTCTATATTAAATTCATCAGTGTCTTCTATATTGCTAAAAGTATCCATCTTTTTATTAAGATTATAGTTGTTTAGCAAATACTGGTTGTCACTTTCTGGTCTTCTGAAAGGATTTTCAATTAGAGTATTATTAATAAGATTTATTTTAGATTTGAGTTGGTCAGCTTTTTCAATAAAGTTATTCCAGAAATCATGGTTTTATCCTCAGATGTAGACCAGTAACATTTAGCAATTTCTTCTAAAGAACATTGTTAATGATATGCCATAACCGGAGGTTAATATGACATTTGAAGCATTCATCAGATGGTAAGTAAAGTTTATCTTCACATTAA
The DNA here is from genome assembly GCA_910591915.1 of Cetraspora pellucida. Classification (NCBI taxonomy): domain Eukaryota; kingdom Fungi; phylum Glomeromycota; class Glomeromycetes; order Diversisporales; family Gigasporaceae; genus Cetraspora; species Cetraspora pellucida. Next base: position 9,945 of record CAJVQA010011355.1, read on the forward strand.
CATTAAGCTGCTAGTTTTTTCCAATCACTAGGCCAGTCTTTTTTATTGTATTTTTGGGATAGTCAAGTACTAATATGTTCAATATAGAACCAAGTACAATGCATTCCACCATATTGAATTCCTTCTTGACTAAATTCCACATTTGGATAAGGTTGTAAGAAGGTGATATAATATTCAGATAGGGTTGATGCAAGGGTTTCTATCATGCTTTAATAATTAAATGAGTTTATTGTAGCTTATACAACTGTAGAAGTTTATTCAACATCATTCATGACAGTTATATAAAAGATTTCAACTTCTTCATTTTCAATTCTAAAAACTGAAAATTGTTTTAGAAAGTATTTAATAATGATATTTAAGAAGATTCTTTTCAGAGTTGCCCATATAGAACAGTCTCTTTTGCATTGATAGCAGATAGATTGAGAGAGTAGATGAATATTTTGACATTAGCATTGAGTATTGGAAGCTTTTTAACTAATTAGATATTTCTGAGAGTTGTTAAATATAACTTCAATTAAATAATAGTCCATTATCATATTTAAAACTATTAGAAAATACTTCAAGTTTGGTATAGGGTTGGGCATCCTGTTTTGTAATAGAAAGTAGATTTGGTTTAATATAGCAACTAATTGTTTAAGATGTTGGTTCTAGTACAAAGAAGATTCAATTTTTGCTAATCTTTTTTGTATAGTGATTTGAAGAGCTTTAGTTTCAGAAGGAAAATTTTTTTTTTTTAAATATTAATAGTAAGACCATGCCTTTAATTTTATTGAAATTCAATTAAAGTTTTTACAAAGAAAAGCTTGCTTTTAAATTACATATGAAGAAT